>JAVTVY010047102.1:0-22388 GCA_036873755.1 Hanleya hanleyi | reverse complement strand
ATCAACTTATTTATATAATAAATAACATGTTCAAGATATATAAGGCTTTACACCATCAACTGATTTGTATAATAAATAACATGGTCAAATATACAAGGCTTTACACCATCAACTGATTTATTTAATAAATAACACGGTCAAATATACAAGGTTTTACACCATCAACTGATTTATTTAATAAATAACATGGTCAAGATATACCAGGCTTTATACTATCAACTGATTTATATAATAAATAACATGGTCAAGATATACAAGGCTTTACACCATCAACTGATTTATACAATAAATAACATGGTCAAGATATGAAAGGCTTTACACCATCAACTGATTTATATAATAAATAACATTATTATATTTCCACATTGTTAACG
Source organism: Hanleya hanleyi (assembly GCA_036873755.1). Taxonomy (NCBI): domain Eukaryota; kingdom Metazoa; phylum Mollusca; class Polyplacophora; order Lepidopleurida; family Hanleyidae; genus Hanleya; species Hanleya hanleyi. The sequence continues at coordinate 22,014 of JAVTVY010047102.1, read as the reverse complement.
TTTACTTGTAGGTATAATGACTGTGCAGATGGCGCACCTTGGTCCCAGTAGCCACCAGAAAAATACTTATACGCGATAGAAACTGGACAACATTTTTTTGCTGGTACATTTCAGAATCTGTTGAACGCTTCTTTCCTGGCAGATATCAGATAGTGTTTGTTAATTGCTCTGGATATTACCGATGAACTACTTCGCCACCGCCGCTGCCGTCGCCAATTCAAACGTCCATATATCTGAAACTGTTGGAGATTTTTATGCCCCCTCTCTAATTAGAGTGGGGGCATATAGCGATCGCTTTGTCCGTCCGTCCGTCCGTCCGTCTGTCTGTCCGTCTGTCCGTCCGTCTGTCCGTCCGAATTTCTTGTCCGCGCGATATCTCGGTTAATAATTGATGGACAGGATTGAAACTTGCATGGAATGTGGCCAGTGGCTCATAGTTGTGCAGCGTAGAGTTTTTTCCGACTTCCGGTATCATTTTCAAGAGTTATGGCCCTTTTTCTGAAATCTCTGTGAATGGGACTTGTCCGGGCTGGATCTTGGTTAATATTGTATGAACAAGTATGAAATTTGCATGACATGTGGTCAGTGGCCCACAGTTGTGCAGCGTAAAGTTTCTCCCGGTTTCGCCTATATTTTCGAGAGTTATGGCCCTTTGTTCCTGAAATCTCCGTGAAGTGGGACTTGTCCAGGCTGGATCTTGGTTAATATTGTATGGACAATTATGAAATTTGCAGGGTATGGAGTCAGTGCCCTGTAGTTGTGCAGCGTGAAGTTTCTTCCCGTTTCGCATATATTTTCAAGAGTTATGGCCCTTTGTTCATCAAGTCTTTGTGAATTGGGACTTGTCCAGGCTGGATCTCGGTTAATATTGTATGGACAAGTATGGAATTTGCAGGATATGTGGTGAGTGCCCTGTAGTTGTGCAGTGTGAAGTTTCTCCGCGTTTCGCGTATATTTCAAGAGTTATGGCCCTTTTGTTCTTGAAATCTTTGTGAATTGGGACTTGTCCGGGCTGGATCTCGGTTAATATTGTATGGACAATTATGGAATTTGCATGATATGTGGTCAGTACCCCATAGTTGTGCAGCGTGAAGTTTCTCTGCTTTCGGTTATATTTTCAAGAGTTATGGTCCTTTGTTCATCAAACCTAAATGAATGGGATATATTTATTTGTCCATAGCACATTCCAAAGTAGATCACATAGGTCCTGAAGTATGAAATTGCCGAGAAAGAGTGAATTGGATGCAAAATTAAAAGTTCACGATCGCTTCATAATTTCACCACAATATACTCCCAAGGAATGTAGGTCTCATAACCAGGTCACATTTTTGAATTTGGCGAAAGCCCCGGGTGGAATATGTACATGTATTATGAGAGGCATGCCGAAAAAAGTGACTGAAACAGAATTTTTATAATTAGCCAAATAAGGCCTCCACAGACCAATACAAAACAGAACAATGGTGGAGCAGTGTCGGATTAAAGCCGAAGGGGGGGGGCATACAATTGAGCAATCTCTGATTGCTTCCTTGCTGTGTTTTTGTTAAACTTTGTTCGCTATCCCCAATGTCGTCCACATACACGGGAATAGTTTAGCTCATATCAGATACGCCCCATTTGTTTAGAAAGAACAGTAAAAAATCCAAATAATAGTGAATGGAGTGGAACCCTACCAGGCTGGGGGAGGGGAGGGAGCGGATTATGCCTCTCCTCCTAGTGAACCTTTCTCTCGTGCTCTAAAACGAACGGAAAAGAGTTAAGCGGTTTCTCTTTACCGGAAGTCAGCCGATGTATCTCACTAATCCGACATAAATAGACAAATGAGCATTCATATCAATTGTGAACTGATAATGAACCAAGTTAGCCCTCAAAACTATTATTTATCATCCAAACTTTGAGCTATCAGACGGAAAAACTCGAATATAGACTTGATTGTCAGCCTAACTACATTTGGGATTTGAGGTTTTCTTCTATCTTTTAACATGCGATTATGGGACTTATCTCTATTGCCAGAAATCGGCGTGCTGACGGACCCATTTTCGTTGTGGTTAATTTCAATTATAATACATAGAGTAAAAATATAGGCAATGAAAGTTTTTCAGTTCACCATGTATCTTTTTCCAAAATAGCATGTTGAGCGAACCATAAACCCCCATTGAACATCAATGTTATTTAATTATTCTCTCGTTCAGACGAAACTGATTTATATAATAAATGACATGGTAAAGATATACCAGGCTTTACACCATCAACTGATTTATATAATAAATAACATGGCCAAGATATACAAGGCTTTACACCATCAACTGATTTGTATAATAAATAACATGGTCAAATATACAAGGCTTTACACCATCAACTGATTTATTTAATAAATAACACGGTCAAATATACAAGGTTTTACGCCATCAACTGATTTATTTAATAAATAACATGGTCAAGATATACCAGGCTTTATACTATCAACTGATTTATATAATAAATAACATGGTCAAGACATACAAGGCTTTACACCATCAACTGATTTATACAATAAATAACATGGTCAAGATATGAAAGGCTTTACACCATCAACTGATTTATATAATAAATAACATGGTCAAGATATACAAGGTTTTACACCATCAACTTATTTATATAATAAATAACATGTTCAAGATATATAAGGCTTTACACCATCAACTGATTTGTATAATAAATAACATGGTCAAATATACAAGGCTTTACACCATCAACTGATTTATTTAATAAATAACACGGTCAAATATACAAGGTTTTACACCATCAACTGATTTATTTAATAAATAACATGGTCAAGATATACCAGGCTTTATACTATCAACTGATTTATATAATAAATAACATGGTCAAGATATACAAGGTTTTACACCATCAACTTATTTATATAATAAATAACATGTTCAAGATATATAAGGCTTTACACCATCAACTGATTTGCATAATAAATAACATGGTCAAATATACAAGGCTTTACACCATCAACTGATTTATTTAATAAATAACACGGTCAAATATACAAGGTTTTACACCATCAACTTATTTATATAATAAATAACATGTTCAAGATATATAAGGCTTTACACCATCAACTGATTTATATAATAAATAACATGGCCAAGATATACAAGGCTTTACACCGTCAACTTTTTTGAGGTGAAATGTAACGAACCCCATCAAAAGCCCAAACTTTGTGACATTGTTTCTTATCATATTGGGTTATTCTGAGTCTATTGCCAGATTAACGACCACAGATCTTCAATCATGGGTAAATTCTGTTCACACCTCAGGCTGTCGTAAACCCCAAATCGTTCAGATCAGATAGGGCAAAGGCATTCCTGGCTCTCTGCTACCGGATTACCGTATCACAAATCTACGTGCTAGGGAGCGTTTGTTGAATCTTCCTAAATCGTTGTAGTGTCCAACAGTCAGATTTCACTTTGTTCATATCAATAAAAATGTTCTTCTTGGAAAAATTGTGTTATGCTGCTGTAATGATTTATGGAATCAAACCAACAAACTATTATGTTGGAAAGAGAGTGTTGGAAAATTTCTCTGAACGATACCACGGCACTCGTTTGGATACAGTGTAAACGGGTTGTAAATTGTACGGTAAGTTAATGAAGTCATTGTGCTGGAAAGTTGCCAATACATAACTATAAATTGAGTGGTAAATATTGCGAATTTGCGTGACTTACCGTACGAATTGTATTTATGGTAAGTTACTGGCAAATTTGCTGAACTAAAACGACTGTAAATTACTGTTGAGCGTTGATTTCCATTCAACGATCCTCGTTCAATGTTCGTCCATCTTTAGCGATCTCTTTTTTCATTTCTCAAATGTTACGATAATCAATTATAAAATTTTCCATTTATTACTATTGGAAAACTCCACCGAAACCATGAGAATCGTTTGGGAACACTGTCACGAACGTTGCTTTCCATACCAAGATCTTTGTCCAGTGTCCGCGCATCCTTGGTGACGTCATCTGTCACCTCGCCTCCAGCCAGTGAGGTATTTCTTTTCTGAAATTTTCCAAATTTACTGTAATGATTTACGGAATGAAACCCGCCAAAAAGATTCAAAATACGGGATATTCCCTCTAAGCGATACCATGCGATTCGTTTGACAATTCTGTCACGAGTGTTGTATTCCATTCCACGATATTTGGATGCATCTTCCTTCATCTCGTGACTGACCAGTGATGTATTTCTTTTCTGAAATATTCCAAACTCACTGTAATGGTTCAAAGAATCGAACCCCCGAAATCGTTTAAGAATATTGGAAAATACCGCAGAGCGATTCAACGGCATTCGATTGGCAACTTTGCCACGAGCGTTGTTTTCCGTACCAAGACCTTTGGTGACATCTTCTTTCATCTCTGACCTAGTAACCGGGGTGTTTCTTTTCTGATTAACCGATATTCTGATGTTACTGTATTCACGTTCGAGTCGTTTGAGAAATTTGATGAAGTTTTGTATCTCATCGTCGGACAGTGAAGGTTCTCCTTTGTTCCTTCCTTCGTTCACGCGTAATATACTGGTGACAAGGTCAGTGGTTTTCAACTCATTCTGAAACAAATATAATAATCTACTGTTAAAATTGAAAAAAAATTTTTTAATAAAAAATGACTTTTCATAGCGACATAAAAATTGAAGATACTGGAGTAATATTGGATTGGGGAACAAGAAAAACGTGCAGAACAAATATTCAGCTACAACAGTAGTATTCCGCTGCATCTGTCGTGCTTGTTTTTATGCTTTTCTGAATACTTTTTTATACTAACGCTTTGAACATTCAGAGATTGAGTCGTTCAACCTAATACAATGCAAAACTTTTATCGTTAAAACATTTTCTTCAAAATTAGATATCAGAATTGATGTGCATCTGAAATCGATATAGGTCGTGAAACAAGAACTACTCGCCTTTATTTAGTTAAATGTACAACATATCAATTGGCACTTTTTTTGACGGACCCATATTTATTCTCTTAGGAGCGCGATAATATGCATTAATTATTCTAAAATGATCATTTCAAAGCAGATTATTTCTCATTCACCAAAAGACTTTAATCACGATCATCTTTTTCTTTGAATATTTCCTATACAGGTGACAGAATTCCTATATAGGTGTCGTGAACGTTATATAATGAACTTTAATGGACTTTTCCAAATGGGATGTCGTTTACACTCTGATACTGTCAACTACCTTCCCATGACATTAAGACTTGTGAAGGGCTTACGTGTACATATTTCACGCAGTAGTATTTGCCGATTTCCACTAGAGTCACAAAATATTTGGCAGAAACTGTTTCGACAAGGCTATTACAATCACGCTCTTTCACGCAAAATTTCTCAAACTTGGTCATAAATATCACACAGTGATAGCAAAGTACGATCGTAGTGTACCAGATCATCGCCGCCTCTTTTTGTAACCTGTATCTGATTCCGCTTAACCCAGGGCGGGGTCATTCTGAACATCGCGTAAGACACTCATGGTGTTCATATGAACAGGCACATTCAAAGCGTGACAGAGATTCAATATATTTCCAAGTGAACGACTTGGAAATTCATTTGGAAAGGAATAATTATCATCAGTGATAAGGATTTGATGAAAGAAATATCATGATATCTTTTCGGCATCATCGGAAACTGATGTCAGCTTCTTTCGTGCCGGTAACTCGCTAGTGAGTATTAACACTACCTGGTCAGACCTGGGGAGAGGAGGGACCATTTCCGTCGTGCTTTCTCGTCGTTTTTCTTGAATGTTTGCCGTTTTACGCATAAATACTCTCTTTCCTCGCGATGCCTTTTGTTCTCCTCCAACCCGAATAAGTTCTTTTATAACACTTAGCGTTTTCTAGGATACAGTATTCTTGACCAGGATAGGCTTCTGTCTTCTGCAGAAGGAAATCCCAGGGTTTCCACCGCATGTCTAGTCTCCCTTCATATCGCTCTATTAGGTTACCTCAATTATGGGGCTATATGAGCACATGACTGGCCGTCATTTTCCTTTCATTTGTCAAGTTGAATTATTTCGCTATATTATACCGTTATCACTTCATATTTCATTATATTAGTTGGATCTGAGTGGGTTTTTTAATTGACGGAAGGTTGAAAATATAAGATAAGAACATTTATGTAATTATTCACGCTCAATCAAAACTTTGATGTCCAGGTTTTAACGGGCCAAAATTGCCGGCCTCAATGAAAACGAGTTGGTTAAACCTTAGTTTTGTTACGAATGGTCAATCTATATCAAATTTAGCACGATAGAAATATGTTCTATATAATCTTCTATATTCAGAGAGTCTACGAACTATATCTCGACCGTGCCTCTAAGGTCACTCTGGAGTTGAGTAAGAGACGTCAGGGATCACCCCACTAAGCTTCACACAGTCGAGCGATTTTAGACCTCTTCTCAGCAAAGCTTGGACAACATACAAAGTGAAATTTGAAATTGAAAATATATTTCTTTTTCATTATAGATTCAACAATTTTATAATTTTAGTTAGAATCGATCGGAGTATGCCCATTCTGGAGTTCGCGTTTCTTTGGATATGTCACCGGCTGAATTTGGTCGCCATTTTAAATTCTACTACTCCGCTCAGCGAGTGGGTTTCTTAGGCCTCAACCGGGTTTAACTCGTCAATTACGTCACAGACCAGTCGAGCGATATTCTCGCTTACCCGTATCAGTTAAAGTCGTGTGAGCCAGTCGAACACGCCACAGTTCAATTATCACCCAAATAACTTTCTCATTATTTCGTGAAACGAGACATAACGGTCACAAATTTCGAAAACATATCCAAGATATTCATATTTTTATATCATTCTTAGGATTCTTCAAATTTCAGATTATAACGAGCGTATACATAAAGATGTCGGTGCATTTATAATTGAAAATATTTCATTTAATGATAGAAAATGATGTTTTGTTTACAGCGCATTCCTTGCCACACAGCCCCAATCGCAGTCAGCCATGGGAACTAACGATATAGTCCAAAAGCGAAGTCAACAGAATCGCATCTCTATTGCGGCAATTAGGAGATAACGTAAGGAACTGTAGTGAAGTCCGTTCTATTGATTTTCTGGTTTACAGAGTTATTCCACAGTTACATGTAATCAAATTATATATATATCTAGTTTTCTGCAAGAGAGAAGTGTGGTGTTCTTTACGTAAAATCACAACCTGTGTAGATTTTGTGACCAAGCAATGCTCAGCTCAAACTTTGTGACTGGGATTCGAAGAGTTGAAATTGTACTCAAGCTGGTTTCTTGCGAGATAGAAGCGATCAAGAAGGTTACATGGTGTTCTAAGTATAAATTATGTATTTCAGTCTAATCCTTCACAAACAGCTACTAAAGTATATCGATTGTAATTAGTCGTCTACCTGGGGCCATAAATGTTCTCTTTTGCAGCGTTACGTTTACTGAAATCTACAAAATGACTGCCATTACTCTGTGATATTGATAATATATCACGCTGAACTAACTTTGTAATATCTCTCCATATAAAACTTCAATACTGATATTTCATGCAGCGGGGTTCAATTATGTAGGGAGACGTCACAATGTATTCGTGTTCCCTGGCACAGAGGTCAATAAGCCGTGTGCGGTCATACAGGATTGTGTGGTACATCATTCGGCAATTTCTCTCCGCATCTGTAATAAGCCACACAAACACGGACCGCCTGTTATTACTTTATATGACATCAGTGCCCTTTCTGAAATCGAACACGAATTTTCAAGTATTATGACGCCTGTTATTGCAGAGTTCAGTTTTTTATAGATGTCACAAAAAAGGAAGTTATGCAGAGTTGATTTTTGAAAAGCCCCGAAGTTGACGACTGATTAAAATGGACAGACTTTAGTATATTATAAGTTATCTGTGGTAGACCTTACCTTGTGTCTGGCTGAAGCTGTCAGCGAACAAGGAAAGCACGAAACAATAACTGCAGCCAATGCTATTCTTGAAACTGACATTTTCCGACAAAGCACAATCTCTGGAGTCTGGTGTCTCCTTGCACGAATTGAAGAGTCGAAACGGTTACCAGGTTCCACTCGGTTGCACAATTGATAAACTTCTATTCTGAGATTCAATGGTGTCAAACTATTCACGACAATGTGTTAAGGTTAACTGTGTGCAGCAGCTCGAGACGGAGACCCCTGAATGACCATCCAGCTTCCTTGAAAGGCATTATATACATTATATGTCAATCAATATTCTACCGTCGTCCATAAAAAGATTCTGCCTCAATCATCGACAAACATATTTCTTGTAAATTTATCGACTTATCATTTGATAGATTCCGTTCCGTGTTAATAACGACAAAGAGTCTGGCGAGTTTAACACCTACTTGACTATTGTCACCTGTTTTTCTTGCTAATAGTCTATCAAGAGATGGCGTTTACGAGAAACGTAATTGCTCCTAAAACACGAAAATGCAGGTTGTCAGTCATCCGGATATCATACTCAATGACGACAACATAAATCTGATGACCTAGATTCTTTTTTATATATTTAAACACTGTTGTAGAGGTAGCTATACGATCGTGAATGTTAATCCCTGGGATGGGAAGATTTTAATGGGGGATGTTTTAGGTCTATATCGTTCTGGGTGTTGCTAGGCGGGGCACATCTTTTCTACGACATCTGGTATCAAAATGAAAGAATATTTTATTTTCACGGTTGAGAACCCAATTATGCCTGGAAGACTGAAAAATTCCCGGTAAACACGCGCGGTATAGAAGCCGGCCATTTTCCCTTTGTTCGCGAACCCCCAACCCCTGTTGTATTGGCCGGCTATACACGGGTAGATTGTAGGCCGAATTGTTTTACTGACTGGGCTATTCTAGTAGATGATTCTGTGCAAATCCTTTCATGGCTGGCAGGCTGTTGATTGTGTTAGACAGGCTTTTTTGTCTCGGCTGATAGGCTAGGGGCTACGCGATATTGAGATTTGACAATATGACCACACCGGTCTGTGTGCTATAGAGGTCGGTTAGGCGTTTCCCCCTCTTTCGCTATGAAACTAGTCGTGTGTTCAGTTCAGCCCATGCTATCAAATATTTTTTCTGGTATATAGCCGGCTGAGCTCGCTAACATTTCTTGTAAATATTGTATCGGTCGTATGCATTCAATAAACTTGGCGTCGCTGTATATACAGTACCGATATTATCAACCTGTGATAGGCGCGCTGTGTTATTAGAGTAAGGCCAATGGCGGTATAATTTGGCACTGTCGACAGCATATATAGATCTGTGTAATGTGGCAATTAATCGTTTCGCCTCTTTGAGGGACTCGATGTGTTCATTTCGGGCCGTGTTAGTAAATATATTCCTGGTATTTAGCCAGTTGAACTAGTCAACAGTTCTTGGGAATAGTGGATTTACTCTATTCATTTATTGCATTTGGTGTCATCGTGTATACAACATTATTGTCCTGTGATAAACGCGAAGTGTTATTACTAGTGGCATTTTGGCCGTTCGTGGTCAATAGATTGGTAAAAACGAGATAAATTGACTCAGTGATATTGAATAATTTGAGCCTGGCAGGATTATACAATTTTCAAATATTTTTACTGGGTTATCATATAGAGCTTGTATATCGGGGAGATTCAAATTTTTATGGAAGTTTTTGTCCATTGTCACTCCAGGTGTTACTGTGTGGTGTTGTCTATGTGTTTCTGTACGATTGAATTGTATTGTTTCAGAGATTGACTTTTGTGTGAGATTTCTGCTATGTGTTAGTATTTATGGGTCTTTGGATTGAGATTGAAGATTTTGCCGACCTTTATGAGAAATCTGTAGTTGGAATACAATTGTGCGTTAATAGTAAATGCTCAGATTGTTCGCGGGTCAGTGTGACTTTGTCTTCTGCTAACGTTTTCCCCATCCTGATAAAATGGAAACCCGTTTTTTGTTTGTTTCAAGATATATATATAATTTTTTTTTGAACGGTTGTCCCTAATTTGTATAGTTCCATTTATGTCGTGGTGTTCGTGATATTCGAATTTGTCGGCTGTCAACTGGTCGGCTAAAAAAATCGCTCATCGTGTCGATTTTCTGGATTAATACAGATATATATTGCCTACAATTTGGTTGTCCAATAAATGATTTTGATTTCTCAGTTGATAGTTTGGGGCATTGTCAGTCATGCCAGCCACATTCATGGCGACACCATGGTGTTGTCACTGCGATATATTATAGTATTCATGGCGATGCCATGGTGTTGTCACTGCGATAATAGTAATCAGACTTCCTTCAATCCTTTTGAATTGAGTTAATGATTTGTATATCTTGTCTGTTTTCTCCATTCTCTTGGATCAGTTCAGGAAATTATGCTATTGTTTGAAATTTAATTGAATGGGAACGTGCCTATATGTTCATCCTTGAGGGGTCTGAATGGTAGACTGAAGGTTGTTCATGATGTTGAGCGAGCGAGTTAAACTTTTGATGCAGTTTACCATCTCGAGACCGACTATTTCCTGTTTGTATTTGAACTCGATGTGGTCGAGTCTAAAATCTAGTTTGTATTCTGTGTTGTATTCCTCTAGGCACGGGAAACAGTGTTAATTTAAGGTTTATTTATGTTGAACACAGGTGGCCTGACTTACATCCGAGCACAATTGATAATTTGATAATTGATTTTTTTTTCTTGGGAATAGTGGATTTACTCTATTCATTTATTGCATTTGGTGTCATCGTGTATACAACATTATTGTCCTGTGATAAACGCGAAGTGTTATTACTAGTGGCATTTTGGCCGTTCGTGGTCAATAGATTGGTAAAAACGAGATAAATTGACTCAGTGATATTGAATAATTTGAGCCTGGCAGGATTATACAATTTTCAAATATTTTTACTGGGTTATCATATAGAGCTTGTATATCGGGGAGATTCAAATTTTTATGGAAGTTTTTGTCCATTGTCACTCCAGGTGTTACTGTGTGGTGTTGTCTATGTGTTTCTGTACGATTGAATTGTATTGTTTCAGAGATTGACTTTTGTGTGAGATTTCTGCTATGTGTTAGTATTTATGGGTCTTTGGATTGAGATTGAAGATTTTGCCGACCTTTATGAGAAATCTGTAGTTGGAATACAATTGTGCGTTAATAGTAAATGCTCAGATTGTTCGCGGGTCAGTGTGACTTTGTCTTCTGCTAACGTTTTCCCCATCCTGATAAAATGGAAACCCGTTTTTTGTTTGTTTCAAGATATATATATAATTTTTTTTTGAACGGTTGTCCCTAATTTGTATAGTTCCATTTATGTCGTGGTGTTCGTGATATTCGAATTTGTCGGCTGTCAACTGGTCGGCTAAAAAAATCGCTCATCGTGTCGATTTTCTGGATTAATACAGATATATATTGCCTACAATTTGGTTGTCCAATAAATGATTTTGATTTCTCAGTTGATAGTTTGGGGCATTGTCAGTCATGCCAGCCACATTCATGGCGACACCATGGTGTTGTCACTGCGATATATTGTAGTATTCATGGCGACCTTTTTTTGAACGGTTGTCCCTAATTTGTATAGTTCCATTTATGTCGTGGTGTTCGTGATATTCGAATTTGTCGGCTGTCAACTGGTCGGCTGAAAAAATCGCTCATCGTGTCGATTTTCTGGATTACTACAGATATATATTGCCTACAATTTGGTTGTCCAATACATGATTTTGATTGCTCAGTTGATAGTTTGGGGCATTGTCAGTCATGCCAGCCACATTCATGGCGACACCATGGTGTTGTCACTGCGATATATTATAGTATTCATGGCGATGCCATGGTGTTGTCACTGCGATAATAGTAATCAGACTTCCTTCAATCCTTTTGAATTGAGTTAATGATTTGTATATCTTGTCTGTTTTCTCCATTCTCTTGGATCAGTTCAGGAAATTATGCTATTGTTTGAAATTTAATTGAATGGGAACGTGCCTATATGTTCATCCTTGAGGGGTCTGAATGGTAGACTGAAGGTTGTTCATGATGTTGAGCGAGCGAGTTAAACTTTTGATGCAGTTTACCATCTCGAGACCGACTATTTCCTGTTTGTATTTGAACTCGATGTGGTCGAGTCTAAAATCTAGTTTGTATTCTGTGTTGTATTCCTCTAGGCACGGGAAACAGTGTTAATTTAAGGTTTATTTATGTTGAACACAGGTGGCCTGACTTACATCCGAGCACAATTGATAATTTGATAATTGATTTTTTTTTCTTGGGAATAGTGGATTTACTCTATTCATTTATTGCATTTGGTGTCATCGTGTATACAACATTATTGTCCTGTGATAAACGCGAAGTGTTATTACTAGTGGCATTTTGGCCGTTCGTGGTCAATAGATTGGTAAAAACGAGATAAATTGACTCAGTGATATTGAATAATTTGAGCCTGGCAGGATTATACAATTTTCAAATATTTTTACTGGGTTATCATATAGAGCTTGTATATCGGGGAGATTCAAATTTTTATGGAAGTTTTTGTCCATTGTCACTCCAGGTGTTACTGTGTGGTGTTGTCTATGTGTTTCTGTACGATTGAATTGTATTGTTTCAGAGATTGACTTTTGTGTGAGATTTCTGCTATGTGTTAGTATTTATGGGTCTTTGGATTGAGATTGAAGATTTTGCCGACCTTTATGAGAAATCTGTAGTTGGAATACAATTGTGCGTTAATAGTAAATGCTCAGATTGTTCGCGGGTCAATGTGACTTTGTCTTCTGCTAACGTTTTCCCCATCCTGATAAAAGGTTTTTTTTTTGTTTCAAGATATATATATATATTTTTTTTGAACGGTTGTCCCTAATTTGTATAGTTCCATTTATGTCGTGGTGTTCGTGATATTCGAATTTGTCGGCTGTCAACTGGTCGGCTAAAAAAATCGCTCATCGTGTCGATTTTCTGGATTAATACAGATATATATTGCCTACAATTTGGTTGTCCAATACATGATTTTGATTTCTCAGTTGATAGTTTGAGGCATTGTCAGTCATGCAGCCACATTCATGGCGACACCATGGTGTTGTCACTGCGATATATTATTAGTATTCATGGCGACCTTTTTTTGAACGGTTGTCCCTAATTTGTATAGTTCCATTTATGTCGTGGTGTTCGTGATATTCGAATTTGTCGGCTGTCAACTGGTCGGCTAAAAAAATCGCTCATCGTGTCGATTTTCTGGATTAATACAGATATATATTGCCTACAATTTGGTTGTCCAATACATGATTTTGATTTCTCAGTTGATAGTTTGGGGCATTGTCAGTCATGCCAGCCACATTCATGGCGACACCATGGTGTTGTCACTGCGATATATTATAGTATTCATGGCGACCTTTTTTTTGAACGGTTGTCCCTAATTTGTATAGTTCCATTTATGTCGTGGTGTTCGTGATATTCGAATTTGTCGGCTGTCAACTGGTCGGCTGAAAAAATCGCTCATCGTGTCGATTTTCTGGATTACTACAGATATATATTGCCTACAATTTGGTTGTCCAATACATGATTTTGATTGCTCAGTTGATAGTTTGGGGCATTGTCAGTCATGCCAGCCACATTCATGGCGACACCATGGTGTTGTCACTGCGATATATTATAGTATTCATGGCGATGCCATGGTGTTGTCACTGCGATAATAGTAATCAGACTTCCTTCAATCCTTTTGAATTGAGTTAATGATTTGTATATCTTATCTGTTTTCTCCATTCTCTTGGATCAGTTCAGGAAATTATGCTATTGTTTGAAATTTAATTGAATGGGAACGTGCCTATATGTTCATCCTTGAGGGGTCTGAATGGTAGACTGAAGGTTGTTCATGATGTTGAGCGAGCGAGTTAAACTTTTGATGCAGTTTACTATCTCGAGACCGACTATTTCCTGTTTGTATTTGAACTCGATGTGGTCGAGTCTAAAATCTAGTTTGTATTCTGTGTTGTATTCCTCTAGGCACGAGAAACAGTGTTAATTTAAGGTTTATTTATGTTGAACACAGGTGGCCTGACTTACATCCGAGCACAATTGATAATTTGATAATTGATTTTTTTTTACTCCCCCAGACCCAACCTGGGTTTCTTTAGTGCCCTATTCATGATTAGTCGTAAATTGAAATAATGCAAGATTAACAGAGAAGTTGCAACAACGTGTTGACTGTGTGATAACACGTGTTGCACTTGTTCTAGAGATGGGTCTTGTTCTTTTTCTTTTTCGCTAATAGATATGGCTGATTAGGCAAACTAGAACGCGTTGACTGCGGTAACGCGTGTATATTTGCTTCATAAAAGTGTTTCGTCAGTTTGAACTCGAGCCTGCACATGTTTAGATATTTTTTTTCTTCATTCACTGAATGTGAGTAGTTGGCTCTGCGTTTCATTTTTCGTGTCCAATTTGGTGTTCGCTAGGGGACATACGAGATACACGGTCTTTCTTCTGCTTCAATGAGTTTCTGGAGTGGAAACTTGAGTGTGAGGAGTTGACACTGCTATTTATTTTTGATGTCAACTTTGTGTTTTGTAGTGGACATACCAATGTGAGCTGTCTTTCATTTGTTTCACTGAGTTTCTGGAGAGGAAACTCACTGAAAGTCTTTGATATATTTGAAGTTGTTTGATTAGATTTTGATTTGGTATTGCTTATTCTTTTGACTTGTTTTCAAATACCGTATATCATTCCACTAAAACATGGCAGATTTGGGGCCCATTGATGTGTCAGTGGCTACAGACGAAGCACTGCAAAAATTGAAAGGGGTGGGGAGTAGTTGAAGTGGACGTGTGGTAGCCTTGCAGGAAGAGGGCAGATTGGTTAATTTTAAGAATTTTATGCAGGCGACTCAGTTTAGTGCCGGGCATATAGCCGATCTAGTGCTAGAGGGGCAGATAATAGGTTTAGACTTGTCGGGAAGTCCGGAATACATTAATGCTTTAGTTGACCGTCGTCTTGAAGAAATCATTGGATCATGGAAAGTTGAAATAACGGCTCAAGTAGATGCATTGGATGTAGAAATGGGCCAGTTGCATGACGATGTCAAGGCATACGAGCTTCAGTTAGGCCAGTTGGATGAGAAAATGGTGGTACAATGTCAACAATTAGGTCAACAAATAGGTCAAGTTGATGGTAAGGTTAAGCAAGTTGATGGTAAGGTGGAGCAAGTTGATGATAAGATGGAACAAGTGGGTTTAGATATGAGGACTGTTGTTACATTGCTTAGTGCTCCAAGCAGGGAAGGGTCAGAGATTTCATCACATGCGACGTCTGGACAGACAATAGGGGACGCTGGTCAGGCGGATCGAACACATATTGTTCTGAATAATAGACCTGAACAATTGATTGAGGGTGGGGGAGAGACTGCAAATCAATTGTATGCAGCCCCTGTTCAACAAAATGAACCACATGTTCAAGTAAATGCATCAGCTGCACTTCCCGACCCCCCCATGCCCACTAGATATGAATAGAACAACAGGACTGGACGCTGGCCTGGCGTTTCCAGATGACATTAGGGATGTAAATAATGTATTCCATCAGTTACCGCCCAGTGGCCACACTTCAACTCCGGACTTCCAATGCCCAGTAAATCGGAATGGATTGTTTTTAGACAATGCTATGGTAGGGGGCAATGTCTCCAAGGGGATATAGATAATGGGAATCTGGCCGATGTGTCCGCTACTGATACCGAGGGGGAGGTTGAGGCCTCTCCTAGTAAATGTAGCGAATGCTCGTCCAGATCGAGATCAACCGAACGACATGTATCCCGAGAACGCTACCGTAGCCAGAGTCCCCGGCTTCCCAAGACTTTAGTGTTTTCAGGAATCAGAGGGGACTGGGTTCCATTTAGGGTTAAATTTGAGTTGGAAGCTGAAAGTAGAAAGTGGAACAAAGACCAGTGTCTTAAGAAATTAACAGACTGTATTCATGGCGATGCCATGGTGTTTTCCAGCTATCACCGGAGGCAGTCAAAGCCTCGTTTGATATGCCCTCAAAGCAATAGAATGCCATTATAATAGTAGGGAACCTCCGCGTGCAGTTAGGCAGCGTTTGCAAGCGGAAGTGCAGGGTCCCGAGGATATTTTAGAGGAGTTTGCTTTTAGATGCGCTAGGTTGGCAAGGGACGGGTATCCGAATGCACCGGAAAAGATTATCGAGTCGGTAGCGGTGGAACATTTTCTCAGGGGGTGTAGGGAAATACAGGCTGTGAGATTTGCTATGGAAAAGAGCCCCACAACAATCTCGGAATCCTTAAGTTATGTGAACTCCTCACGATATAATCTGAGAGAGTTGGATTTTCAGACGGTTACATGTAGGACTGTTAATGTTGATTCAGTGGGGGAGGCTTTTCCTGATGCTTGTAAGGCAGAAGGGGAAGGGATAAATAAGAGATCCCCTCGCCGTCGGTCATCGCGACCCTTCCGTCCACCACGACTCTGTTACTCGTGCCGTAAACCCGGTCACATAAGCCGTGTTTTGTCCTGTTAGACGTAGTTTAGATGGGTGGGCTGAATTAGCAACTGCAAATGGCGGTGTGGGGTCGTCCACAGGGGACGAGACAGGTGTTACTGAACTTACTGCAACAGTTAGAGATGTTACTCTGTCTCATTCCCAGGGGTGGGCGATGCCCATTCCAGTGAAGGTTGGGTCTGTGCCGGTGACTGCTGTGGTAGACACGGCCGCCCAAGTCACCGTCATGAGTGAACATTTATTTGCTAAGCTGGGTCTCCAGGGGTTGTTGTCTTCGCCTATTCGGTTGACTGGTGCATTTCGAGGAATGACCAGTATGGGAATGCTAGTTCGGCAGGTCCCATTATCCATCTCCGATTTTCACTGTACTGGAAATATAGTAGTGGCACCCTTGGTTGACGACCTGTTGCTAGGCTTCGATTTCCTGTTTCCTGTGTGTTGTAAATTTTAGAGATAAAGCCTTGGTTATTGGGGACACCAAATTTTTTGCAGTTTGAATTTTTATGGAATGGTGACTTGTTCAATGTGGGCTCCATTTTGCTCTGCCAGTAACTGATAAATGGTGAAGTTAGGTGATGGGCCATTGGTGACGCATTTTGTGCATGCGTCTGAAGAGATGTAGTATAGTGTCAGCTTTGTTGGGGTATATGGATATGTGCCATCACGTGTATGCAGTGATGGATGTATTGTATTAGGTTTTGATTTTCTATGTGAAATTATCCTATTTGGGGGTTGATTTGATTTTGTTGTACAGGATGTTTGTTTGAGGCATTGTGGAATTGAGGACAAAAACAATATATAAAATTCTAGACCCAAACCGTTGTTAATGTGTTGTGTAATGTAATGTGTATTTTGGAACTATTGTTCTGGAATTATGGTGTGTGTTGGAGAACTCTCGTGTGTGTTCGGGAGTTGGATGTTCGAAAATTGTGATGTTTGCTGCGCCGTTATACGTGTAGTGTGTTATGGGAGAATAAGATGATGCGTTATGATGAACTAGGTGTGTTTATGTAATCTGTGTGAGGGAACCGGGTGCTGGACGCCTGGGTTCGATGGTTGCTGTGTGATTAGAGAAATTCTGTGTATGAAGACTGTGAGGCAGATTTATGCGTTAATGGCATTTCTATGGGAAGCCTGTTGAGATTTTATAACTGTGTTCTTTGTGGGTTTTTCTGTGTGTGTTAAGCTATGTGGCACGTTCGTGGAAGTTTATGTGGTGAAGTTAATATATGGAGTGATATGGAGAAGATATAGTATGGGAATATGCAGTGCGGTTGGCCATGTCGGAAACCTGGGGTTGGGGGAGTGCGGCCGGCTCCCCACCCTGTCTTCGTCATGGAACACTTTTCGGAATTTTCTCTGAACCGTCATGCAATGCGTGTTATAATTTATCGTGAATTCCGTGAAGAAAGATAGCCACCACGTGGGGAATGAATAAATGCGTCATTATTCGATTATAGTCTCAACCCTTTTGTAGTTATGAGCTCAATGATTTTGTGAGTGTGAGCTTGATACCTGTGGAGGTGTAGCAATTATGGTTATGTTCTCTCTGGTGGGGTAGCCGTTTGCGAGGGCGTATGTACATTGGGGTCAGTGGGCGTGTGGTGCGCGCACACGTTTCTGGCTCTTCGTGAGTACGCCCTTGAAGGGCCCTTCCACTCCAAATTGTTGGCTGCTGACGAAGGTGAACCTTGAAATTATTAGGGGAGGGAGAATGGGGAGCTCAATATATAGTCTGGACAGCCAGTAGTTTAGAGGCTTGTTCCAGTAGTGGATTGTATGACGGACTGGTGCTTATTGCGGCCATGTAGCTGGTAGGCTGGCCTGTCAATTTATAGTCTGGATACCAGTCGTGGGTTGGATGGTGTTCTCGTATTTATTGCGGCCATGTAGCTGGTAGGCTGGCCTGCGGATTATATTTTTAAGAATTAAAGTGAGTAGTCCCATGCGGTTGGTTGTATTTATTTGGGCTGTAAAGCTGGTAGGCTGGCCCGCGGATTATATTTTTGAGAAATAGTGATCAGTCCCATGAGGCCGACCATTTGAGCGAGATTTTTAGTGGGTTTGGGTGTAATCATAGACAGTCTGTTAATGAGACTGGACTAGTGGGTGGTTACCATTTTATTGAAGTTGGGTGCTTTTAGGGAGCAGTGTACTTTTGTACACTGCATGTTACGGATTTTGACACATGTGATATAACATGGAGAATTCACGTCTTTGTCTCGTGTTTTAGTAATCATTGGCGGCGCTAGAACAGCGGTTGCCTGCGACGGGAAGGGTTCTATCTAGGCGAAGTAAGACCTTCGCCAAAAAGAAAACGGGGAGGGGTGTTGTAGAGGTAGCTATACGCTCGTGAATGTTAATCCCTGGTGTGTCGAAATAAATCGTATATGCCAGGAGATTGCATGATTTCCGGCTATAGTTCCGATCATTACCGACCCGAACCGGTTTGGTCCCGAAGAGAGAGGTTCGGAATACTTCGGGGCACGGACGATTCGAGAGTCTGCACGCTCTCTTGTTCAGATTGGGATGGGACTTTGAACGAACGAGACATACATGATTTCGGGTGGTCGGATGGGAAGATTTTAATGGGGGATGTTTTAGGTCTATATCGTTCTGGGTGTTGCTAGGCGGGGCACACCTTTTCTACGACAACACTACCGTTTTGACGATAAGAAAAGGCTTTCCAAGGATATGGAATATCTGATCTTTATATATACCGCATGGATATAGCAAATATCATACATATGGGGTGGGAACATTTTCGTCAAGAAATGCTTCGGCTGTGACCAAATAAACATTGCTATAAGATACGGTCACAGAATACTGGATTACTGACAATGTAAACACCATGAAAATGCAAGGTGTGCTCGGTCTTAAAAGAAAAATATCAATGCAATAGCCCGACAGATACAAAAAGAGCATTTTAATTTTAGCGAATTTATAAACTATAAGTTACTGGCGTGTTTAAAGAAAACTACTGCGATCATCCCAAAATAACATCTGAGGACTAACAACAGATTCAAAGTTATGCGCACTGAGATGACCTTTTGAACCTCTGTTGCCCGGTCTAAATTAAATCAGTCGACATTTGTTTAATTTGGCAATGATGCAATGATGATGTTGGGTGGCAAATTTTGCGAAAATATAGTCTTTTACATGATCGAAATCGCGACTGAAAAATGCCTCTCGACAATATGTTATTAGAATATCATTTTTACAATTGAAAAAGTCTGAGTGTATTTTGTCGCAAAGCAAATCTCAGCTCAAACTTCATGAGTTTCGAGGGATTGGAACTTTTACTCTGAGGTATTATTGTTAAAGTTCGCTGTATGCATGGTTTTAAATCTAGCCATTCATGAGCATTTTAGCATATTTGTCCTGAAATTTGGCTGTTTCACGTCTTATATCATTTGAATCTCATTTTGAGTGCCTTCACATAATCCTTAGGACAAACTGTCACATTTGGTTTTAGTCTAGTGGAAGGCATTCATATTAGATCAACGTCTGTATTTTAATCAAATGGGCCATTTGACATCTTAGCTTATTATCTTTGGCCAATTTTATGTACATTAGCTTTCTCCGAGCACAACAACAAGGTATTGTTTCTTATTACACAAAGAAGCAAACAAATCCAGTGAATCTATTTTGTAAGGTGGAAACACACAGAACAATATACAAGTAACGGGAAATAGACCTTCGCGTATATGGCATGGTTCCATATTATTTTTGACCAAGTGATCATCACGGCCAATTGCTATATGCTATAACTGAGGACAGCTTGCGATGCATCATCCTCGACATTTAATGCCTATGCACATCATAATCACACAGATATATTGTTAAAATAAAATTATGAAACTTACGATGGCATATATTTCTGGTCAAAACGTTACCTCATTCCAAGTCACGGTATTCTTCCGTACTTTGACGGAAAATTATAATATTTTAGCTTATTTCTAAATCATTCCTACATCAATCTACCCTTGATATTTTACAGTAATCATTTCGAATATGTGTGTGGTATCAGTCTCTGTCTCAAGCTATTCAAGATCTTGCGCGACAGACATTCCCGTCAACACCTGAACAGATCGATCAAACTTTTGGGAGAAAAATCCACACACCAGAAAATTTTAATTCTCTCTGACATGTAGATGATTACTATATATATATCTATATATATCACATCCAAAGGTCGTGGCCTATCTCTGCCAGTATCAAACGTACTGTGCTGGACAGGAATTAACTGTTCACCAAGCAGAGCAACAGTAAACAAAAAGTCCACTACGTTGGCCACAGCTTGACATTTGTGATATCAAATCGCTTGTGACCAAGTGATAATTTAGCTAGATAAACTGTTATTTTTCGAAAGGAACGATGGCAAACACATTAAATAGATAATAGGAAATGAGCTTAATTCATGCTGCACGGTCATTTGGTGTTAAATGTGTGTTATCGGTTTGTGCATGGACAATTCGTTATCAAGCTATCCATTATATAAGAGTATCTATAAGGCAATGGATTGTTAGTTTTCTCAGTACCTTATGCACGCAGATAAGTACTACGCGATCACTATTTTATATTAATCAATTTGTGCGCGATCAAGTGACAATTGCATACGTGATGAGATTCGATTTTGATCTATTGGTGGTGCATATGTGATAATCGGGCTTTTCATTCCCCCAAAACAAATGTATTACGGACCCCAAATACAAGAGACAAACAATTACATGCATATTCGCCGTTGTTTAACAACGCTGTTCTTGAGATTCGTGTTGGTGGTGGAAATGGTAGGTTTACACTATAATTCAAGTTAAATGTAAGACAATACTCTCATTTCCCGATAGCAGCGGCAGGTGCATTGATACGTGGTCTACCGCTTGAGCTCCGGTTCATTCTCTTGGCCTCTAGATCTCCCCTATCTGTTTTAAGCTGGGGCGGGGTTTTCTTATTTACTGGTATTGATAATTGTTGTAAATATGAAACATATGAATCAAATGTTTCTACTATACCAAGAAAGGACAAATAAGTCTATTTTTGTGATAATTTTGGCAACTTAAGGTCGAAAATAGTCCAGTTATATAAGATTAATTGGTTAAAGAGACAGCAAAGTTAGACCGATTAGCGCATCTATATTTTACAGCGGTTTGAGGAAACGGTGGCTACTGGCAACTCTGTACAATTACGCTCTCAAAGTATTATCGTTTCTATAAAGTAAAGTTGGATGTAGTATTACGTTTTTCTCAAACTGTGCGGAAGGCATACTACGGAGTCTGACGCGGAAAGTAAAAACATTGACGAACAATCAATTACAAGCGTCTAGTCCGTCATTCATAATCCAGCCGTCGTCCATTAGAGAATATCCGCGTCCATAATCCAAAGACCTATTCCATTTTCCACATAACAGTATTAGCACCAAATTCAAAAAGACAATCATAGTATACATAAACATAGGCTTGTTTCTGCAAGAGAGAAGCGGTCAACAGTTTTCAATGATGCCGGCAAGACATCATGATGTTCCAAAAATATCAAATCCGTATCGCTGATCAGTA
>JAVTVY010047101.1:0-23378 GCA_036873755.1 Hanleya hanleyi | reverse complement strand
CATTGAATTTTATTCCTTTTTTTCTTCTATGTTGTGTTTGACAAGTGTTGCCTGTTTGCAGACATTGCATTCATGGACTTGAAATCTGACACAGAATATATTTCTCAATGTTATTTAGGAGTTTTCTCAGTAATAATAATTGTTTACAAGTAATATGTGCATCTTTCTAATTACTGCCAGCAAGATCTTGATGAGATGTAGATCCATCCAATTGAACTGACATATATTCTCTATATGGAGTTGTGTATACCATAAACACCTCTATGTTATATTTTGGTATGTGTTGTGTACACATTTGTGTATATTGCTGTCACTTATTACAGGATTAAATATGTCTTTGATCTTTGTATCAACATCAAATTTTAATCACATTTGATAGATTACTGGGATGACCCACTGATTACATGGGGAAGTTAACCACTGCCATGAAGGAAATGTTTATCAAATGTAGTCTAAATGAGCAGCTTGTAAACAAAGTATGTTTTGTCACATTTTGAATTTAATTTTTCTTTATTTTTAAATTTTAATTTGAAAAATTTCATAAAAAATGAATTAAAATAATAAAAAAATAATTTAAAATAGTGTTTAACATATATATATATATCTTTATATATATCTTTATTGTTGCATTAAGCCATCCGGCCCATGAGCACATTACAGAAAATATACATCTTCGGCGGAGCAGCAAACAGTTGGCAAAACGCCTTACTATACACATACGTGCAATAAATTAATCATTTGTAATTTCTGAGCGTAATTTAAAAGCTTTTGAAATGTAGGAAGACAGATTTTTTACAACTGTACAGGTGTCATTAGATATTAATTGCACCATTTTTTCGATATTTGGATATTGCCAATAATACTTTGAAATGTATTTTACCCTTAAGTTGGTGTAAAATGGACATACTAATACAAAATGGAATTCGTCCTCAATCAAGTCACAGTTAGGACATTTCCGATCCTCAATTTTTGTTTTTATTGGCTTGTGCCACCTACCAACTTCGATTTGAAGATGTTGGGAGGAGGTTCGAAATCTTGTCAGTGCCATTCTATGAGATTTGACTGCGATAACGTCCAAATATGGTTGAAAACAAAAACTGCTAATTCGAATATAAAATGTTGCTCTAGTGGACAAAACAAGTCGAGCATGCCATTCTTGAACAAAACGGTCATTCAACCTTTGTCTTACCAATGATAGGAAAGCAGTTTCATTTCCCACTTGCTGGGTATGCCAAGCATAATACAAACCCAAATTACCCAAAAGATCGCGTAATAGACTGGCCCACGAAATTTTGTTAGGATGAAATTCCAGATCATCTAATAGTATACCATAAACCTGTTTTACAATCTTTTTATCGTCCATAGATAAAATTTTCAACCAAAATTTAACAATCTTATACAACCGTCTCGTTAGCAACGTTGTACGACCTAGTTCCCCATAAATAAAGTCGTTTTGTGTACATAGCCGCACACCCAAGACATTTTTACAGTAATGCAAATGTATACGTTCTATAGCCATAGCAGTAGAGAATCCCCACACTTCCGCACCATAGTTCAGTATTGGCAATATTAATTTATCAAATAATTCCAACGAGTGTCTTGGAGAAATCTCGGTAAATTTATAAACTAGTCTATTGAGGCTGAATATCGCCTTTAATGCTTGACCTGCTAATGTATTTTGGGCATTCATAAAAGAACCACCGGTCGTAAAAACGATACCTAGGTATGAAAAACTGCTAATTATTTCTAAATATCGATTATGATATAAAAAGTTAATTCCGTTTGGCAACCTACCGCCTTTTCTGAATATCATAACCTTCGACTTTTGTATATTCACGATCAATTTCCATTTAAGACAATAATCGTGTAAAATATTCAACCCATTTTGTAAGCCTTCGGCCGATTTAGCAAAAACAATTATATCGTCAGCATACAATAGTAAAAATAACTGTAGCATACCTATGTCTAAGCCTTTAGCCCCTCTTAGGTTAAACTCCTCTTCAAGGTCATTAACATACATAGAGAATAGAAATGGCGACAGACACTCGCCTTGTCGTACTCCTGTAAAGCATGTAAACTCTTCACTGATGAAATTTCCAGATCTAACTCTCGACTTGACAGATTTGTACATTGACATAAGTACATTTAATAATCTGCCACGAACTCCCAGTTTTAATAATTTCAGCCAAAGCAAGTCCCTGACAACATAATCGAAAGCTTTAGTAAAATCTACAAAAGCACAAAATAATTTCTGGCCGGTGTTCACGAGATGAGTGATAAGACCATGTAGAGCAAACAGATTATCGACTGTACCCATGCCCTGGCGAAAACCTGCTTGGGCCTCAATGTATACAGAGTATTTCTCGGCCCATTCCCCTATTCTAGTAAATAATTTACCTAAACTGCTCAATAAAGTTATACCTCTATAGTTATTAACATCATCAAAATTACCCTTTTTATGTAATGGGATTATGTAACCTTCGGACCAGGTTGCAGGGAAATGCCCTTTCTCCAATATTACGTTAAATAATGTCAATATTGTCGGTTTTAATACATCTATCCCATAAATCAGAAATTCGTTTAATATACAGTCTGGACCACCTGATCTATTCTGTTTTAGTTGATCCACCGCATGATTAATATCTTCAACATTAATTTTATCGTCCAACTCACTGAACATCACTTGTGACTCTCCTTTAATATATCTGTCAAAGATAAACTGTTCATCTTGGTCGGGTATGAAAAACTTACTTTCCGGACTGTTAACAGCTTTAAAATATCTAGCAAAATTTGATAGAGAAATATTATTACTTGGTAAGCCTGAAGAGCCTTTTAGTAACTTCCAGTATTCCTTTGCATTTTTCATTCTCAGCATATCTAATTTTTCAGTTTCCCTAGCAGAGAACTCTTGTCTGCAGGTTCTTATCTGCTTTTTATGTAGAGTCCGTGCAATAGCTAAATTTGTCCTATTTTCAGGAGTTTTATCTTTTCTGTACATGTTTAATTTATCGTAAAAATTAATCCTTTTAGTAAGACAATTGTCGTCAAACCAAGGGGAAGATAACTCGGTATCATTTTTCTTGTTTTGAGATCTGTTGACCTTTTCAAACGGTTTTGCACAGTCTTATATTTTGTCAACTAGAGAATCGAGAGACGATTCGATCAATACAGAGCAAGCTGCATTATCAAGTAATTCGTCCTGAATAGCCTTTATTCTATAGGATATTGCATCAGATTTCAAATTATCAATAAATTCTCCTTTTTTAGTATTATGCCATATAAACGAGCGGCTAATAAATGCCGAGTGCGTTTCATTTGTTTGTTTGTCAATTACAATTCGTGATTTGCCTTTAATGGAAAAACTAACGAGACAGTGATCAGACAGAATATTTGGTTCACCTACATCAAAAGCGTATATTGACTTTATAAAATCGGGATTAACTAAAACATAATCCACGAGACTGGAGCCATTGTGCTTCACACAGGTAAATTGCCCAACGCCCTTATCAGTACCACATCTACCGTTAGCAATGCGCATTGAAGTTTTCTTACAGAACTCCAACAATAAAGACCCATTACCATTGGTTGCAGACATATCTTGTGATGCTCTAGGTATGGGAACTTATCACAATATTGTAGCTTATCAACTGAATCACTTCATCATCACCTCCTATTTTGTTCCATCTATCCGTTACCGTTTGCAAGATACGAGATTAGAGCTTTTGATACAGGGTGAGAGAAACTAGAACTCCTGGACTTCAAAGGGCACCCAAAATTTCAAACTGGTACAGATATTATAGTACATGTAGGATTGCATTATTTATTTAATACACAATATATGAGCAGAAGATTTGCATCTTTACTTCCCAGACTCGTTGTCACAGGTAATGCCGCCCTGGCAGATGCATTTGACAGTCGCCAATGAGCCTGTGAGGCAGCCCTTGCCTGGAAGACATGCAAAGTAGCTGATCTTAATCTCAGATATTTAATTATAATTATCTTCTCAAGAAAAGAAAAAATCAGATAGGCTACATCTATGAGTTTTTATATGGCGTCTGGCAAGATAGCTACTTTCTGCTTGTCCTCTGTGATATGATGGAAGATAGCTTAAAACTCTGGCCAACTTTTGTACTGTTTTGCAAAAGAAAAATGGGGTATTTTAATCTTCATTTCTTGAATAAAAGGTACACGATGATGTGAAGCCTACAAATTCGGAACAATGAATGTATATCATCAAAACTGACGTCGTTTCATCACTTCACGTTGGCCTGGTTCATATCAGGATCAAGGGGAACTACTCTGTTTCCTGCTAAATTTCTTTCCGTCTTGCAGTAATAAAATCGAGGTAATGTTATTGGACAAAAATAGTCATAATGCTGCGTTCGAGCGGGAATGAACGCATTACCACGTGGGGTTTCCCGCCAACATCGTTTCCAGCCGTTTGATTGGACTAAAGTTGTGTCAGGCTCATTAACATATTTCTGCGCAAGCGTGGCGGGCGAGACTAGAATTATGAATTCTAATTATTCTGAACAATTTATTAGTAGAAGAGATAGGGATAGAAACAATCTGGACGGCAAATTTTCAAAATGTCAGGCCATTCACGTAGGTTTTAAAAATGTCATTTTCGCACAGGTTCATATAATTTTCTCACAGATAAAAATAATTTGAGCATAAAATTAATAAGATACACACTACGGGCTTTAATTTGGTGC
This sequence comes from Hanleya hanleyi, assembly GCA_036873755.1. Classification (NCBI taxonomy): domain Eukaryota; kingdom Metazoa; phylum Mollusca; class Polyplacophora; order Lepidopleurida; family Hanleyidae; genus Hanleya; species Hanleya hanleyi. The sequence continues at coordinate 18,663 of JAVTVY010047101.1, read as the reverse complement.
AGCATTCATCAAATAAGTCATTTTATTTAAGATCGTTAATGATCAAATTGAGATTCTCACCCAGGAAATTGAGTATTTAGCGCGCTTTTGGGGGTATAAATTGAGTTTGATCATATTTTTAGGACCACTTATATTATATACCACATACATGTATGATTTATTCATAGGAATAAACAATTTTGTTCACCTGATCAATGTGTCCTGTTTTTTTGTTGTTGTTTTTTCGCATGAAAATCCAGCTAGATAACATTCTCATTTCTCCAGTAGGAAGATCATCAAGTAAACTACATGTATGATCTCCCATTTCACTAAACTTAAAATGAAAAAAAATGAGAAAAAAATCATCTAATTTTTGATGTACAGGATCAATTTATGAAGACAACCGGGTACCAGAGAATGTACGGGAATCCATACTCCAGTTGCGCTGGTCGTTGACAGGAAATGGAAAAGCTGATCTATTGTCCTTCACTCTCGTTTATACAATACGATACAATATTTATTTATCCTCAGAATTACAAACGTAAAACACAAGCTCAGTAGCTAGTATATATGAGCTAATTAAATAACACAAATAAAACAAATAAAATAATAGGCATATTAAAAAACAGGCTGAGATTTAGAGGCATGAATCAGTTGAATATTGATATTTAAGAGGCAATACATTCGAATTAAAATATCACAAAGGAAAGCCCGTTTCGTGACTTAAAACCGTATATCACAGATGCATAGAATTTAAAAGGAATGTGAGGTTTAGAAGCCACTATATCATACAGCGATAAATACAAATGTGGAATTCAAATCAAAATATCAATTCATAATTTACAAAAATTTCAATTACATTTAAACCCGGTCCATGACTTAACTAGTCTCCTAAAGACTTTAATATCACTAGTTTGTCTTTAAACATTTCAAACTTGGTCTCGGTGTGGGAAAAAGAATGGAGACCAGCATTAACAGTTCTCCAATGTTGACTAGTTATCGTGTTTTTCTTTCTGAGATTTAAGCCAGGGTCTTTTGCAATAAACCTGTCGTTCATATATAATGGGTTGGTTTTGTTGAAAGATTTGAAAACCTCTATTGTTATTGTCAGTAATCGAGATAACTCAAGACTGGGTAACTCGTAGAAGGAATTAAAATAATTAAAAACAAATTTAAGGATAGCTATCCCCTTAGAGGCAGTTCTTTGCACCCCCGTGACAATTTTTCGTCTGTATCAATAAATATACAAGATAACCATAATAAACTATATATTTTATGAAAGCGTACATCGTAGGGATTCCAACTATATGATTTGTATAACCGACGCTGATACTGTGTAGAAAATATTCCAATTTTAAAAAATTAAAATGAAAACAATAGGGTCAATTTTTCAATTGAAATTTCATGAAAACTGTTGGTCTTGTGTCAACTTTGATGGTATACCTTGATAGGAGACAATTCGAACTAGTAAATTTTATCTCATTTTTTTTATATTTTTACCTGGTTTTGTTTTTACAGCTATTTTACTAAAATAAATTGAAAACAACGTACTATATTACGGTCGTTTGTCTTAAAAGTTGAATAATTAAAAAACTAATCCGAACTTACAAAAAAGTGAGATAGAGGTTACTAGATCACCTTATAAGTAACAAGCATGCCAAATTTCAAAAGCGTAGCATGGATACTTTTCGAGAAATAAACGTTTAAATCTCGAATTTTGTACAAAAATGAAAGGCTAGAAATCGGGCAAAATGTGTCCAGCTATACATCTGATGAATTAATCCAAACTTTTTGCTTGAATTCTATTGTCAAATACATTTTTAATCTGTCTAATGGGACCTACTCGAATTCCTGTTTATTCTGGATAACTATTACACTAAGATTTTTTCATCAAGGCGGTTTAAAGTCCAATTTAAACTTTAAAAACTTGCTAATACTTGTTCAGCTGAGAATTGTTTACACCTGTGTAGATCACTTCACGGCGGGTGTCTGAGTGAAGTGTCACTGTTATAATTAGAAAAAAAAATACGGATGTTTGCATGGTTTTGATCAGAAGGGGGTAGATTAATGTAAATAATTAGGACTAATAGATAATTAGCTTACCATAATACTGCGGAAATGAGGTTTGGAAAGGGAAATTTAACAGACAAAAATAATAGTAGCCAAGCCCAAGCTAAGGCAATCTGTTTAATTGTTCCAGTGCATCGGAAACTAAATTTTTAAACCTAATATTGAAGCACTTCTATTTATAATTTTGATTTCATTTTTTCACAAAATGTTAGAGGAAATAGTGAATATTTGAATGCAGAAATATAAAAAAATGACCAGTTTTGCCCCTCTAAGGGGATAGCTATCCTTAGGAGCTCTGTATTGTACTTTTTCAAGTTTCTGGTTGTTTCTAGAGCCACAGAAGTGCCACACAGCAGGACAGTAGTTAAACTTGGATAAGACAAAGGATTTATAAATTGAGAGTCTGGATTGTTAGTTGTGGGTGTTAGTTGTGGGCGATTCTTTTTAGTGCATTCAGTTGTTTGCTGGCACTTTTAATTATGTTAGCTACGTTTTCATTAAAATTATGTTTGCTATCCAGCTGGATACCTAGCAGCTTCGCACTGGGCTTGCTCGTGACAATGTTACCGTCAATGTCAAGGGTAGTCTCCCCTCTTTCATTTGCAATCATGACTCTTTAAAGCAATCACTATTGCTCTATCCTTGAACAAGAACGGAATTGTCATCGGCAAAGTTAAACAGTTTTCCTTGTTTGATCCAATAAAATATATCATTAATAAAGATGTTAAAAATTGCAGGTCCTAAAATAGATCATTGTGGCACGTTTAGCGAGAGTTGTTAGAAGAATTTTAGTTAGATCACCCTATAATAGCTGAATTCATGAGCAACTTTCCCTAACCATGCTAACCTGTTAAAAAATTACAACTTTATTCACAGATTTCAAACAGTCAGATAAAGTTCGAGGCTGTATCGAGGCAGAACAATTTGTTCAATGACCGAATCAACTCATGGGAAATAAAAACGCAGGTAAGAAGCAATCAGAGATTGCTTAATTGTATGCTCCCATTCCGCTTTAGTCCGACACTGCCCCGCCATTTTTTCTGTTCTGTATTGGTCGATGGAGGCCTAATTTGGATAATTATAAAAATTCTGTTTCTGCCACATTTTTCGTATTATGGTAAAATTGGAATGGCGACCATAAGCGACCTCTAAACCTTGCAGTTTTTCATATGTCTTGTCTAATTCAAGTAATTTTGAAAAACACAAATTACGAATTTGTTGAAATGGAGAAAATCAATCTCTCGTCATATGTTGGGCTTACTTTAAGATCATTTTCATATAATCCTCAGTTCAAAGCACAAGGGTAGTATTCAAAATGGCGGCCATGTGGGCCATTTGTAAGATGCACTTTCCCTTGCCTACTGTCGAAGCCAAAGCATTTTCAGAAAGCGCGAAGGGGCGATGGAGCGAAGGGGCGAATGCGCGATGAAGCGAAGGGGCGATGTAATACGTCACTGACTTGGATTTGCACATGTCTGAATGCGAAACCGGAAGGCGAAGGGGCGAAGGGGCGATGGAGCGAAGGGGCGATGGAGCGATGAAGCGAAGGGGCGATGGAGCGATGGAGCGAAGAGGCGATGGAGCGAAGGGGCGATGTGACGACACTGACCTGGATTTGCGCTTGTCTGAATGACAACGAGGGTTATTTGGTCCGTGTAACACTTGACCATTCAGCTTTTCATCTTGCAAAATTGAAAGTAGAAAGATGGAAAGCTCTACATCGCTCCCGTATTCGAGCTTTCTATCTCGCAAAATTGAAAGTAGAAAGATGGAAAGCTCTACATCGCTCCCGTGTTCGAGCTTTCCGTCTCCCAAAGTTGAAAGCTGAAAGATGAAAAGCTCTACATTGCTCCCGAGTTCGAGCTTTCCATCTCGCAAAATTGAAAGTAGAAAGATGGAAAGCTCAACATCGCTCCCGTATTCCAGCTTTCCAAAATGAGTTTATCTCATATAGAAATACGAGAGCGATACTTTATTAAAATTGATCTGGTTTCTCCAAACTTACAACATTTGCATTTGTATGCAAATGTATGCGTGTACCTTGCACAGTTCAATTTTCGGGGTTTTTTTTTTTTGGTTTCCCAAAATCAAAAATTGAAATTTGATTACAAAATTACAAAAACAAAAAACGGAAATTGAAATTAGTCAGTCAATTTTCAATTTTCAGTTTTGTTTGTTTGTTTGTTTGTTCGTTTATTCACCAGATAAAACATATGTACAGTAAAGTTGAAATTTAAACTCATACATCATGGAAATCTGGCTGGATGAAAACCCCAAAGGGCTTGTAATGTCCCAAGTAATATAAAAATGAATATTTAAAGACAGATTTATACTGGATTAAGATAAACAAGACTGGGTGAAGATTAAGTATAAATTCGGTGAATAAACAGAAATCATAAATGAACGATGTGCATTTGTTTGCCATATAACATATTCCTGGGTCGGTGAGAGCCTTATACATTAAGTAAATATTCGTTCAGTTTTGATTTGAATAGTGATATGGATTCACATGACTTTAAGGTTGACAGCACCTTGTTCCATTCTTTTGGAGCAATGATTTTAGGAGTATGTAAAGAAAGATTTGTCCGATAGAAAGGTCGATATAAATTATACAAATGACCACGCGTATGGTAGGCGTGTACCTGGAACTGTCTCGTAAAATAATTTTGAAATCGAACTGGAAACAAACTCGAATTTATGAAGAAACTTATTGACAAACTGGAGAGTGACCATGAGGTAAAGGTTCAGTTCTGACAATCTCAGGATCTTGTAGGAGGCAAGCAAAAGCGCAGTGTGCTCAAGTCTAGAGCTCAGTGAAATAATTCTAACGACTCTGTTCTGCAGTAAAACAAGTGTATGAAGATGACTCGGCTAAGTATTAGACCATACCACATTGCAATAAGATATATATTGATAAATCAAAGAATAATAAAGAATTTTGCTTCACGCAAAAATGAAAATCAAATATTGAAAATTGCCTCGACTTGTCCGTTTTTCGTGTTTTGATTTTAACTTCGACTTATCAATGCTAAGTTCGCACGTGGAAGGGTTATGATGTAACTTCCGTTACGACGAGTAGAATAGAAAACGCAAATCGGGTCGTATAAGAGGTGTGGAGCATGAGAGGCAATGTGACCCACCAGGCCATCCTCGGGAGACAGTGTATCGATCGATTTGTTAGGGTATCTATACACTGCCTTGGTTAGTTGCCCACGGTAGTTCTGGATAAAAATAGATCAAGGAGAGTAGTATACAGACGGCATATTGCCTCTCATTGAACTGGCGTAAGAATCTGGCGTAGAGGTCAAGTGCATTATAGTACCGGCAAAAACCGACAAAGGTGTGCGCCGTCTCAAAAAGGACGCCCTCTCATGTGGAGGTCATGTGGAGGTCACGTGATAGTCAAGTGCATGAAGCATGTATTCCTTCGCCAGTATGTGGTCTGGCGGTGATGCGGTCTGCCTCCGCGGACATGAAGTAGTCCCAAATACGTGGGTTTTCGTGAGAATGTTCAGCAATCTTCAGGGGCGGGAGGAGCCAGTAGTGGACTGATTGGATCGAGTGAGGTGTCAAAGTGAAGCGCTCCACCAGGACCATCCAGTCATGGGTGGGTGCATGTAAAATTAGGATTTGTCCCCAAAATATAAAAAGCGGAACACGGACTTTATCCCTACACTAGGGGAAATCCCTATCAACCCTATCCCAAAGGGCTAATATCGGTCCCTGGCTTATCGGAGCCTGCTGAGAGAGTGGGGGAGTGGGTGTATGTAAAATGAGGATTTGTCCCGATAATATAAAAGGCGGAATACGGACTTTACCCCTACAATAGGGGAAAACCCCTATCAGCCCTATCCTCAAGGGCGAATATAAGTCCCCCGGGCTTATCGGGGCCTGCTGAGAGAGTGGTTGCATGTAAATTGAGGATTTGTCCCGAAAATATAAAAAGCCGAACACGGACTTTACCCCTACAATATGAGAAAACTCCTATCAACCCTATCCCAAAGTATAGTCACAGGATATTCATTCACATTGACCTCTGACCTCTTGGGGTCAATGGGCGTCAATATGCTCTTTAAGTACACAAAAGTCAATGAGTGCAAGCGTACTACTCTGGATCTTGGGGTTAGGATGCGTAGGTGTATGGCGTCACTTCCGGTAGGCGTGAATCGCGCGTGAAACTGGGGAACATGTTTAGACCTGTCTGACCTACATCCGGGTACTTTCCTGTGAGTGAGTGTGTGAGTGAGTGAGCGAGTGAGTGAGTGTGAGTGAGTGAGTGAGTGAGTGAGGCGTGCCCAACGCCCGTCTTAACGCATGGACGCACTAACGATAGTGAGTGAGTGAGTGAGTGAGTAAGTGGGATCCGACTGGACTAATGTATTGTCCGTTTTCATCATTTTACGCATGCGCAGTCTGGTCGGAATATAGAACGCAGGAATTTTGTGGATTCGTGGAAGTTTGTTGAGTGATTGAGGGACCATACCTGGTCAAATGGACCGTGTGGGGTATCAGTTTTACATCCGGGTCCTCATCTTACATTTAGGAGTAGTATAGAACGCCACAATTTTGCGGCCCCGAGCTCCGAGCTCCGAGCTGCCGCCTGCCTGCCTCATCCCCGAGCTCCGAGCTCCCGACTACTCCATCCCCGAGCTCCGAGCTCCCGTCGTTACGTCTTAACACCTGTCGTTACGCCTCAACGCCCTAGCATAACGCCGGGACGCCATGATATACACAGATGAAAGAAAAACAACAACAACAAGGATGAGAGGTGAGTGACCAACAACAACAACATGTTTTTTTCATATGGTTTATTCTCCCCTCCAGGACGTCATACCCACGCAGGGTGAGCCGCGTTGGGTATGTTTACAATTCAAGAAGACTCTTGTCCAATCAGAGGCCGTCATTTGGCGCTGTATCAGTCATATTCGTTCTTGCCGGTTACTGCGTTAGATGTATTCTCGGCTGCTCTTGTCCAATCAGAAGTCGCCGTTTCAGAAACTTTCACCTCTGCTCGGTGTGACCTAATCGTCGGCGGGCAGGCCTGGATATTGTTCGGGCAGCATGTCCTGAAAGAGTTGTTTGCGATTTTGATCGCATTTTCCAGGGCCTCAGTGGGTGGTAGCCCCATATCCTCTTCCAAGTGACCCTTGGTCTTCATGATGGACCTGTGCGTGGGGTCGCCTTTCATTTCAAGCGTTAGTAAGGTATACTGTTCACAGACCGCCATGGCTGTTTTTCTGATGCAGGGGCGCATTTAGGTGTACGCCTGTTGTAAGTTATCCTGTCCGGCGTCCTCGATCGCTGCAGCATGAGTATTGATAGCTGCTGTCACAATACGATCCCAGAAGGTAGGTTCTGCCTCACTTTCCTCGGATGTAGGCTGATTATCTGAGGTCAAGCTCTCCGTATCATTAGATAGACTCTCATCTATCTCTGTATCGGCTTCTTGTGCCTCGGAGTCTTCAATCCCATGTATATTTTTCTCGTGTCGCATCATATCGTAACGTCTGGTGAACGTGCGTTGGCAAATATAAGCCATATTGACGGTTGAACGTCCACTGTGCGTGTTTTGGCAATACACTTGCTTTTATAGACAGTAACGCCCGTCAACGCTTAGCTTAACGCTTCAACGCCCAGGTGAACTAGCTCAGAAGCCCTGATTTTCATGGAATTGCCACCAATACATCGAAATGCAGTGACGCCCGTCAACGCCCGTCGCTACGCCTTAACGCCCGTCTCAACGCCCGTCAACACCCGTCGTTACGCCTTAACGCCCGTCTCAATGCCTTAACGCCCTATCTTTACGCCTCAACGCCCGTCTCAGCGCCTTAACGAGCGATAAAGGGGTTTTGGAGGACGATTAACCTTTGAACAGGGTCAGAGGTTACCTCCGGTCACGTGGTCAAACGTCACTTCCGGTCACGTGACCGAAAGTGCACTCAGAGTTCAAAGCTTAATCGTCCTCCAAAACCCATTTATCGCTCGTTAAGGGGCTGAGACGGGCGTTAAGGCGTAAAGATAGGGCGTTAAGGCATTGAAACGGGCGTTAAGGCGTAACGACGGGTGTTGACGGGCGTTGAGACGGGCGTTAAGGCGTAACGACGGGCGTTGACGGGAGTCACTGCATTTCGATGTATTGGTGGCAATTCCATGAAAATCAGGGCTTCTGAGCTAGTTCACCAGGGCGTTGAAGCGTTAAGCTAAGCGTTGACGGGCGTTACTGTCTATAAAAGTAAGTGTATTGCCAAAACACGCACAGTGGACGTTCAACCGTCAATATGGCGACACGAGAAAAATATACATGGGATTGAAGACTCCGAGGCACAAGAAGCCGATGCAGAGAGTGATGAGAGTCTATCTACTGATAAAGAGAGCTTGACCTCAGATAGTCAGCCTACATCCCAGGAAAGTGAGATTGCTGAGAGTCTATATACTGATACGGAGAGCTTGACCTCAGATAGTCAGATTACATACCAGGAAAGTGAGGCAGAACCTACCTTGTGGGATCGTATTGTGACAGCAGCTGTCAATATTCATGCTGCAGCGATCGAGGACGCCGGAGAGGATAACTTACAACAGGCGTACACCTAAATGCGCCCCTGCATCAGGAAAACAGCCATGGCGATCTATGAACGGTATACCTTATTACCGCTTGAAATGAAAGACGATCCCACGCACAGGTCCATCATGAAGACCAAGCGTCACAAGGAAGAGGATATGGGGCTACCACCCACTGAGGCCCTGGAAAATGCGATCAGGATGCGCAAACAACTCTTCCTGGACATGCTGCCCGAACAATATCCAGGACTGCCCGACGACGATTAGGTCTCACCGAGCAAAGGTGAAAGTTTCTGAAACCGCGACTTCTGATTGGACAAGAGTAGCGGAGAATACATATAACGCAGTTACGGGCAAGAACGAATATGACTGATACAGCGTCAAATGGCGGCCTCTGATTGGACAAGAGTCTTCTTGAATTGTAAACATACCCAACACAGCTCCCCAGCGTGGGTATGATGTCCTGGAGGGGAGAATAAACCATATGAAAAAAAGCATGTTGTTGTTGTTGTTATTCTCTCATCTCTCTTCCTTCTTGTTTTTGTTTTTCTTTCATTTGTGTATATCATGGCGTCAAGGCGTTATGCTAGGGTGCTAAGGCGTAACGACAGGCGTTAAGGCGTAACGACGGGAGCTCGGAGCTCGGGGATGGAGTAGTCGGGAGCTTGGAGCTCGGGGATGAGGCAGGCGGAAACTCGGAGCTCGGAGCTCGGGGCCCCAAAATTGTTGCTTTCTATACTACTCCTAAATGTAAGAAGAGGACTCGGATGTAAAACTGATACCCCACACGGTTCATTTGACCAGGTATGATCCCTCAATCACTCAACAAACCTCCACGAATCCTCAAAATGCCTGCTTTCTATACTACGACCAGACTGCGCATGCGCAAAATGATGAAAACGGACGATACATTAGTCCAGTTGGATGCCACCTACTCACTCACTCGTTAGTGCGTCCATGCGTTAAGACGGGCGTTGGGCACGCCTCATTCACTCACTCACTCACACTCACACTCACACTCACACGCACTCACTCACTCACTCACTCACTCACTCACTCACTCACTCTCTCACAGGAAAGTACCCGGATGTAGTTCAGACAGGTCTAAACATGTTCCCCAGGGTCACGCCCGATTCACGCCTACCGGAAGTGACGTCATACACCTACGCACCCTAACCCCAGATACAGACTAGTACACTTGCACTCATTAACCTTTGTGCACTTAAAGAGCATATTGACGCTCATTGACCCCAAGAGGTCAAAGGTCAATGTGAATGAATATCCTGTAACTATACTTCGGGATAGGGTTGATAGGAGTTTTCCCCTATGATGGCCCTCCACAGTTTCGTAGTAATGGCCCCGGTCTAATTTCATAACACGACACTGCCCGTGTTCTGCTACATCGTAATTCTTCTTGTCTTCTTAATAGCTTATATCTATAATACCATCCTATTCAGCATTATCAACGCTTCAAACGAGCACGAACAGATCGATGGCTGGCTGTCCTGCCTCAGTTATGCCCCTTGGGTGTACCAAAAAATCCGTACTCATTTACGGGAAGAAAATCTGACAAAACATGGGCAGGTTGACCCCCATTTTTTTTTGCCTTTTTAAGTTGAGACCGGGCCTGGAAACGTGAGTAAGAAGTTTAATTGAAATCGCCCTTACAGATTTTTCTGGAAATTGAGCCGAATTTGGCTATTTTTCGACATTTTAAGGGGGTTTCTAGGAAAAATGAAGATAGCTTGGAGAGGAATGTTAGAGATTCATTTTTATATATCATAGCAGTGCTACGTCTTAAAATAATAGCTTAATCATGCTCTTTCAGAAAATATATACATATAAGTGATTTGGGTTGAAGAGTTTACGACAACTGGTGACCGAAAAACGGACCCATGGTCTAATCCTTGCTCAATGGAAGAATCCCTGGAGTGCACCCTATTGTAGGGGTAAATTCCGAGTTCCGCTTTTTATATTTTCGGGACAAATCCTCAATTTACATGCACCCACTCACCCATCCTACCTCTCTCAGCAGGCCCCGATAAGCCCGGGGGACCGATATTCGCCCTTTGGGATAGCGTTGATCGGAGTTTTCCCCTATTGTAGGGGTAAAATCCGTGTTCCGCTTTTTATATCTTTTTCGGAGAAACTTTTACATGCACCCACCCATGCACCCAGAACCCGATAAGCCCGGAGACCGATATTCGCCCTTTGGGATAGGGCTGATAGAGGTTTTCCCCTATTGTAGGGGTAAAGTCCGTATTCCGCCTTTTATATTTTCGGGACAAATCCTCATTTTACATACACCCACTCCCCCACTCTCTCAGCAGGCCCCGATAAGCCAGGGACCGATATTAGCCCTTTGAGTTAGGGTTGATAGGGGTTTTCCCCTAGTGCAGGGGTAAAGTCCGTGTTCCGCTTGTTATATTTTCGGGACAAATCCTAATTTTACATGCACCCACTCATGACTGGATGGTCCTGGAGGAGCGCTTCACTTTGACACCTCACTCGATCCAATCAGTCCACTACGGGCCCCTCCCGCTCCTGAAGATTGCTGAACATTCTCACGAAAACTCACGTATTTGGGACTACATTCTGTCCGCGGAGGCAGACCGCATCACCGCCAGAACGCATCACTGTGGAGGAATACATGTCCCATGCACTTGACCATCACGTGACCTCCACATGACCTCCACATGAGACGGCGTCCTTTTTGAGACGGCGCACACCTTTGCCGGTTTTTGCCGGTACTAAATGCACTTGACCTCTACGCCAGATTCTTACGCCAGTTCAATGAGAGGCAATATGCCGTCTGTATACTACTCTCCTTGATCTATTTTTATCCAGAACTACCGTGGGCAACTAACCAAGGCAGTGTATAGATACCCTAACAAATCGATCGATACACTGTCTCCCGAGGATGGCCTGGTGGGTCGCATTGCCTCTCACGCTCCACACCTCTTATACGACACGATTTGCGTTTTCTATTCTACTCGTCGTGACGGAAGTTACATCATAACCCTTCCACGTGCGAACTTAGCATTGATAAGTCGAAGTTAAAATATAAAAAAAACGAAAAACGGACAAGTTGAGGTAATTTTCAATATTTGATTTTCATTTTTGCGTGAAGCAAAATTCTTTATTATTCTTTGATTTATCCATATATATCTTATTGCAATGTGGTATGGTCTAATACTTAGCCGAGTCATCTTCATACACTTGTTTCACTGCAGAAGAGAGTCGTTAGAATTATTTTACTGAGCTCTAGACTTGAGTACACTGCGCCTTTGTTTGCCTCCTACAAGATCCTGAGATTGTCAGAACTGAACCTTCACCTCATGATCACTCTCCAGTTTGCCCATAAGTTTCTTCATAAATTCGAGTTTGTTCCAGTTCGATTTCAAAATTATTTTACGAAGCAGTTCCAGGTACACGCCTACCTTACGCGTGGTCATTTGTATAATTTATATCGACCTTTCTATCGGACAAATCTTTCTTTACATACTCCTAAAATCATTGCTCCAAAAGAATGGAACAAGGTGCTGTCAACCTTAAAGTCATGTGAATCCATATCACTATTCAAATCAAAACTGAAAGAATATTTACTTAATGTATAAGGCTCTCACCGACCCAGGAATATGTTATATGGCAAACAAATGCACATTGTTTATTTATGATTTCTGTTTATTCGCTGAATTTATACTTAATCTTCACCCAGTCTTGTTTATCTAAATCCAGTATAAATCTGTCTTTAAATATTCAATTTTATATTACTTGGGACATTACAAGCCCTTTGGGGTATTCATCCCGCCAGATTTCCATGATGTATGTGTATAAATTTCAACTGTACTGTACATATGTTTTATCTGGTGAATAAACGAACAAACAAACAAAAACGAAAATTGAAAATTGACTGACAAATTTCAATTTTCGTTTTTTGTTTTTGTAATCTCAGTGACGGTCAAATTTCAATTTTTGATTTAGCGAAACCAAAAACAAACTAAAGAACGAAAATTTCACTGTGCAAGGTGCAAGCATACATTTGTCGTAAACGCAAATGTTGTAAGTTTGGAGAAACCAGATCAATTTTAATAAAGTATCGCTCTCGTATTTCTATATGACATAAACTCATTTCGGAAAGCTGGAATACGGGAGCTATGTTGAGCTTTCCATCTTTCTACTTTCAATTTTGCGAGATGAAAAGCTCGAACACGGGAGCAATGTAGAGCTTTCCATCTTTCAGCTTTCAACTTTGCGAGACGGAAAGCTCGAACACGGGAGCGATGTAGAGCTTTCCATCTTTCTACTTTCAATTTTGCGAGATGGAAAGCTCGAATACGGGAGCGATGTAGAGCTTTCCATCTTTCTACTTTCAATTTTGCAAGATGAAAAGCTGAATTGTCAAGTGTTACACGGACCAAATAACCCTCGTTGTCATTCAGACATGCGCAAATCCAGGTCAGTGTCGTCACATCGCCCCTTCGCTCCATCGCCCCTTCGCTCCATCGCTCCATCGCCCCTTCGCTCCATCGCTCCATCGCCCCTTCGCTCCATCGCTCCATCGCCCCTTCGCTCCATCGCTCCATCGCCCCTTCGCTCCATCGCTCCATCGCCCCTTCGCTCCATCGCTCCTTCGCTCCATCGCCCCTTCGCCCCTTCGCTCCATCGCCCCTTCGCCTTCCGGTTTCGCATTCAGACATGCGCAAATCCAAGTCAGTGACGTATTACATCGCCCCTTCGCTCCATCGCGCCTTCGCCCCTTCGCTCCATCGCCCCTTCGCGCCTTCGCTCCATCGCTCCATCGCCCCTTCGCTCCATCGCCTCTTCGCCCCTTCGCTCCTTCGCATAGCCCCTTCGCGGCTTCGCATAGCCCCTTCGTCCCTTCGCATAGCCCCTTCGCCCCTTCGCATAGGCCCTCCGCCCCTTCGCATAGCCCCTTCGCCCCTTCGCATAGCCGCTATTTTTGCATCGCATCGCGCCGTCGCCCCTTCGCATCGCGCCTTCGCCCCTTCGCATCGCCCCTTCGCCCCTTCGCATAGCCCCTTCGCCCCTTCGCATAGCCGCTTCGCATCGCTAGTTTTGCATCGCATCGCGCCTTCGCATAGTCCCTTCGCCCCTTCGCATAGCCCCTTCGCCCCTTCGCCCCTTCGCATGCCACAAACTAAACGCACGCAGCGATGGACCCTATCGGCCATCATAGTCTGTCTGTCCGCGACACTTACCCTGTGTAGTCAACTACTCCGGCAGTTTTCATCAGAAGCTTCTGAGAACTTCGAAGACATGTTTAAACATGCATGGTTTGAAGATGTGAAGATTTTCATGTGCCATATTATAAATATTTGTCATATTTTTTTATGTTTCGAACTTGTTCTGGACTTCTGGACCGATTTTCAGCATCCATTCCAGCATATATCTATATGTTCTTGTGAAATCAATTTGTCTAACAATTTTCACTTGGTGCCTCAGAAACTTTGTAGACATACAGGTCTGGGGAAGTGCATACCCTATTTATGGGATGAAATATTGATTTTTGTCAACATTACCTGGAGTTGGACTTTCTTGGCTTGATTTTCTTCATTTCTTCCAGTATGGCATATAGTGTTTGGTCTGTCCATCTGTACGTGTGTCTGCCCATCCGCCTATTTGATGGTCACAATTACCTTGCGTAATCAACTACTGAATGAAGGAGTCCGACAGTATTCATATATATCATATAGCCAGAGATATACAACAATCTGTGTCTTCAAGAAATATAATACCACCCGAAATCACTAAAGTATGTCAAGATATAGCGTATTTTCGGTTGTATCGTCCAGTGAACATAATCGAAACATCCCAAGATCGGCCTTTCTTGAAACTCAGCTACTTAGACAAAGGACTAGACATTATTAATTCCCGTCGAATCCTGAATGATCCAGAGGTACGCAACGCTGTACCAAACTATTTTAAGTTCACAGAACCTCCTTGCATTTAATATGCTGTCATGGAGTTTAACTGGAACTTATACACGTCGGGAGGCTATAGTTGTGATTGTGAAACGTCGAATTTTATCTATACACCATGCAAACATATTGTGACTGGTAACCTTGATGTGGTGAGTGATAAGGACCTAAGATTACTCCTGATGAAGGGACCTAAATATAGAGAGCCCAGAAGAGTAAATCTGAGAAGGCCGACCAGAAGCTAGTCATGTCTGCTATGGAGCAGTGCGTTATGGATTAGTCTAAGCGAGAAAAAGTTGAACCTACAGCACTCGCTGATTGGCTGGACCTCACCAAGAGCAAGGTCGTTCAAACAATCCGCCATATTGACAGAACTACTCTTCCCCAAGCAAAACAAGTACTGAGAAACCTCAATTCGCAAGAAGTTCTAGCAAATCTCCAGAGTAAATTCGTCATAATCCCAGCAGACAAAGCTCCGAAATATAATATTCATATGGAAATATTACTATTACCAGGTGCTGGTTAAAGAATTGTGTGTAAACATATCATCATTAAATACGTTTACATACTCTCAAACTGCATTTACTCTGGAAGATTTATTTAACAACCACAAAACGTTTCTCAGGGAAAGAGGTATATCTCTTTCAACCAATCATAACGACATACCAATAGTATCCTGGACTCCCAAAATGCATAAATCACCATACAAAGCCAGATTCATAGCTGGTTCTAGAAGCTACACCACCAAGCTTCTTTCAACCCTGTTGACGAGGGTCCTTCTGGAGATAAAAGCATTTTAGGAAACGTATCGCGCCCCTATTTCTAAAAAATTACGAAAGAACTTGATGCTAAAGGTCGCATAGCGTTCAGACATGTATTCACATGGGATTTCTCGACTCCTATACTATAATCCCTCATCAGGATCGTCTGGGCCGTCTAAGTTCATTAATAGTATCTGTGTTCAAGAAAACTGATCGTACATATATAAAGTCGGAAGCCATAAAGCTTTCTTTAGCTCTACTACATACAAGAGATATCATTCATGGGATGTTTCTTTGTTTATACAGTTGATTGAATTTCTCATTAAAAATATCTGTGTGAAATTTCACAACACAATATATCAACAGCATATAGTTATTCCAATGGGTACTAATTGTGCACCCCTGTTGGCTGACCTATATCTGTTCTCTTATGAATATGACTATATGCAGGCGCTTTCAAAAACCGATCCATTCAAAGCCCGTTCCTTCTCATTCATCAAACGCTATATAGACGATCTTCTCGTTGTGGATAATCGCTATATAAATGGCGCAGTGAAGGATATATATCCACATTCACTGGATTTGAAGGAAAATACAGGCACATCATATTTAGACCTATATCTCTATAAAAATGAAGCGGGCCTTCTCTCTCGTCGACTTTATGACAAAAGAGATGATCACAATTTCGACATTCACTGGATTTGAAGGAAAATACAGGCACATCATATTTAGACCTATATCTCTATAAAAATGAAGCGGGCCTTCTCTCTCGTCGACTTTATGACAAAAGAGATGATCACAATTTCGACATCGTCAACTCCCTTTCTGGACAGTAATATTCCAGTGTGACCTGCTTATGGCGTATACATATGTCGCCTATTAGCATTTGCTAGATCCTGTGTTAAATGTGACGATCTTAATCAACGTCACAAAACATTGTCGCAGAAACTTATAAAACAGGGCTATACCACCAAGCGCCTCCACTCAAAGTTTCTCAAATTCGGCGATATATATATCGCATGCTGATAGCAAGCGTGCAAGCTCTATGGCGTTACGTTTCGTAACTTGTGTCTAATTCCGCTTAACCCGGGGCTAGGGGCCGTATGAACCCACGTAATTCAAGATTCTCATTGTGCTCATATGAACAGTCACAATCAAAGCGTGACTGACATACATAATTCTCTATATGACGACTTTACAACGAATATTATGGATTAAGAATACTGATCAGCGATACGGATTTGATATTTTTGGAACATCATGTTGTCTTGCCGGCATCATTGAAAACTGTTGACCGCTTCTCTCTTGCAGGAAACTAGCCTATGTTTATTTATACCATGATTGTCTTTTTGAATTTGGTGCTAATTCTGTTAAATGGAATATGGAATAGATATTTGGATTATGTACGCGGATATTCTTTAATGGACGATGGCTGAATTATGAATGACGGACCTGACGCTTGTAATTTATTGGATTCTTCTGAAAATGTACACATTTAATATGGTTTATCCTATTCATGATATGAAGTACTATTTTTTGCAATATTTATGATGTTTTGAACTTTTTCGGATCGATGTTCTGCATCTATTCCCATCAACCCGATAAGAAACAATTTGACTTCTTACACTGTAACTAAAGAGTTTGAAAATGCGCAAATTACGCTTACACAAACGATATTGGTAGATGTCTTGTTGTTCTTTTTTTTTCTTTTCAGCTGATAATTTATATACTGTATCGATGGTATGCCGTTTTGTCACTGATACCTGTCTGATACACGTGCATGCACAATAACCATTCTCAGGTTTAAACTCCATCAATTTGATCCCTCTTCGGCATCACCTCTGCATTGGTTATTTTAGGCTGGGTCATACACGTCCTCACAGAATCGTATAATGTATTATAAGCAGTTAGAAATCGAGCATCATTTATCCATATTATAGACCAAGGTCTATCTGGCATTCATCACGTTCTGCTTCGCACCTCTCCATTTAGCGCTGCCAGGGTCTCACGGACTGTGCCGGAGTTGATCCAAGGTCAACTGTTCCAACAGTAGACGATTATGGCGACCGTCTAACTTGAAGAACTGACATCTATATATTTCCACAACATATAGTTCTAGGCTAATTTTTAAAAAGTTGCCTTTTCAAACGACCAGTAAACAGTTACATAAAGCAGTTCTGGGTTTCTGCAAGAATCCTGCAAAAAATGACGAGACCCCTACATGAGTAAATGGAGAGTAGTGCAAAGCACCCTGGGAGAGGATTATTATAGACCCGTTCCTCCCTTGTCAAAATCAGCCTCTATTTCACTTCTTGGGGCTGTACATTGTGATCTAACTACATGTATGCATGGCTTATATTAACACATGGTAGGTTGTTCTAGATCGTATGGTCTCACATGTACCGATATAATATGATCTCCCTGTGGGGTTGCTTTGTGCAAACACTAGGTGACCTGGCCATCAAATGTTATCTGTTCTTTGTTCGATTATTTGGACTTTGAAACAGCACATCACATACAGTCAGTCTAACATGTTACCAGAGAAGCTATACAAATATATCAATGTATTATCTGCTACATACGTCTATGGAAGGCCAAATGTCCAAATAATCAGAAACTCACAGTTATTGAATCGAAAACCTAAGTTTTCAAACAGAAAACTTAAGTTATCAAACAGAAAACCATGGTTTTCGAATCGAAAACTTAGGTTTACGGTCGAAAACCTAGGTTATCTACCACACAACCCCGAGTTTCTCTTTCCTTAACTTCGAGTTTCTATTTCTCAACACCGAAAATCACAGTTGTGATTAAAAAACTTAAGTTATCGAACCGAAAACCTAGGTTTTCGAATTGATAACTTCAGTTTACGGTCGGAAACCTAAGTTATCTAGCAGACAACCCCGAGTTTCTCTTTTATTGGACACTTTCTAATCGATAACCTAGGTTTTCGAATTGATGGTTGTCGTGAAGTGAAACTCGACTTTCTAACTTAGAGTTTCGATATCCGGGTACTTTGGGTTTGGCGCCTTTTCCGATTGTTGACTAATCAGAAATGCAGAGAGAACCACGTGGCGAAATTAATTATACGGAATCAAACTGCTCACACAGATATAACATTCACCGTATGCCTGTAGTAATCGCTGTTGACCCAGAGACAGCTTGTGTGTCACCGAAGTATTTGCCAAAGTAACTATCTACATATCACTGAATGTGCTTTGCTGGTGTGAATTACATTGACCTGTCTTATGTCGGTCAGTCAGCATGACCGGATAGCTGAATTTCAACTAGATTATTTCCCCCAATTCAGTCTGCAGCATATATATATATAGCTATTAGACTGATTAAAGGACTAG
>JAVTVY010047100.1:0-24594 GCA_036873755.1 Hanleya hanleyi | reverse complement strand
TTGTATATCTCTGGCAATGCGATTTAAAACTCTCAGCGATAACACATACAGGACTGTACACAAGCTATGTATACTGCTGGGTGTGTTAGTTAAACACACTAAATAATTTAAAGTGATATGATCATGGATCAACGCACTAGTAAACTTTCTCCAACCATGGCTGCGATATCTCTGTAGGCGAAGCTTAAGTACCTGGGTAATATTGGATATATTTGAATGGCGGTTTTTAACATTGCCGAACCCTTTGACATTATCATTTGAACCATACGGAAACACTGACCCAAGCTCCAGCATCCAGAACAGTAGTATATAAAGGCTATTACGAGTCACATTGACCTCATTTCGACCTCATTTCAAGGTCACAGAGGTCAAGTGCAGTATAGTTCCGGTAGAAAGACCAAAAGCTACCTCCACCACAGGAGAGTTCCAATTGCTGCAGGGGATGTATTCAGGATGTATTCATCCGCGGTGATGCAGTTTGGCAGCGGTTTTGGCGGTGATTCGGTCTCGGAAAAAAGCTTCCGCGGAGAAAAAGTAGTCCCTAGATAAAATGGTCCGATTGGGTCGAGTGAGGTATCAAAGTGAAGCTTATGTGAAGGGGCATCTAATGGGCTGGGACTGCGGTTGACATATCGGCATTCTGCGCATGCGCGGTGGCCCAAGGGTATGCAAATAGATGTTTTGGAGCTAGGGAAGCCCCTAATGGTCCGATGGGGTCATATGAGGTATCAAAGTGAAGTATTCGTGAAGGGGCATCTGATGGACTGGGTGTGTGGTTGAAATATCGGCATTCTGCGCATGCGCGCTGGCCCAAGGGTATGCAAATAGACGTTTTGGTATCTAGGGGAGCCAATAATGGTCCGATGGAGTATTATGAGGTATCAAAGTGAAGCCTACGTGAAGGGGTATTTGATGTCTGGGTGGGTGCATGTAAAATTTTTCCTGAAAAAAAAAATACGGAACACGGACTTTATCGAAAAACCTGGGAAAATGCCTATATGGGTTATGGGGGGTATATAGGTCGCCGGGCTTAACGGGGCTTGCCTATCAATAGAGTTATCTCCCCCTAGTTCCAGGGTGGGTGTATGTAAAAATTTTCTTGAAAAAATACGGAATACGGACTTTATCTAAAAATCCGGGAAAATGCCTATATGGGGTATGGGAGGTATAGGACCATCCTGGGAAACGTACTTCTATACATTTGCGGTAGGGTTGTGAGGTCTCGTTTTACTCGTCTCGTCATTTAGAACATGATAGGAAGTGTCCCCGTGCGAATCGGTGAAACTTTTGAAAAAAGCCACCGAACCCCATATAGTCCCATACTGAGGGTATAGGATCAATGTTTGTCCCCCTGGGAAACGTACTTCTATACATTTGCGGTAGGGTTGTGGGGTCTCGTTTTACTCGTCTCGTCATTTAGAACATGATAGGAAGTGTCCCCGTGCGAATCGGTGAAATTTTTGAAAAAGTCACCGAACCCCATATAGTCCCATACTGAGGGTATAGGATCAATGTTTGTCCCCCTGGGAAACGTACTTCTATACATTTGCGGTAGGGTTGTGGGGTCTCGTTTTACTCGTCTCGTCATTTAGAACACGATAGGAAGTGTTGCGGAGCGAATCGGTGAAATTTTTGAAAAAAATCACCGAGGCCTGGGTAGGCCCATAGGCCTATACTGCATGGCTATGGGTGTATAGGGCCATACGGGGTGGACATGTTGGAGTCTAGGTGAGTCCCTAATGGTCCAAGGGGGTCGAGTGAGGTCTTATTTTGAAGCTCTCGTGGAGGAGCACTTGACTACACTAATGGTTCGTCTGTATTCAATAGTCTGCGCATGCGCAGCCTGGCCCGTAGTATAGAAAACAGGCATTTTGGGTGCTATGTAGGGGTGTGTTTGGGATAGAGATGGGCTATTCACGGTTCGAATGGGTCGTGTGAGGTGTCAAAGTGAAGCTTGTGTGGGGTAGTCAGAATGGTGTGTTTTTGAATGCAAGTCGCGTTAATCTGCGCATGCGCAGTTGGTTATAGTAAGTAAAGTGGCCATTTTGGGGCAGTGAAGGAAGGTATTTGGGGTCGAGATGGGCTATTCACGGTTCGAATGCGTCCTGGAAGGTGTCATTTTGTTGCTCTCGGGGTGTACATTCCGATTTGAGGGATGCCCACGTCATCTGTGACGTCATTGATGACGTCATCGGTACGAGTAGTAGCGAAAGTGGACATTTTGTGGGTGCGTGGGGGTGTGTTTGGGGTAGAGAGGGACCATTCTTAGTCCGAATGCGTCCTGGAAGGTGTCATCTTGTAGCTCTCGGGGTGTACATTCCGATTTGAGGGATGTCCGCGTCATCTGTGACGTCATTGATGACGTCATCGGTACGAGTAGTAGCGAAAGTGGACATTTTGGGGGTGCGTAGGGGTGAGTTTGGGGTAGAGAGGGACCATCCTTAGTCCGAATGCGTCGTGTGAGGTGTCATGTTGTAGCTCTCGAAGTGTACATTCCGATTTGAGGCATGTCCGAAGCATCTGTGACGTCATTGTTGACGTCATCAGTAGGAGTAGTAGCGAAAGTGGACATTTTGGGGCAGTGAAGGAAGGTATTCGGAGTAGAGAGGAACCATCCTTGGTCCGAATGCGTCGTGTGAGGTGTCATATTGTAGCTCTCGAAGTGTACATTCCGATTTGAGGCATGTCCGAAGCATCTGTGACGTCATTGGTGACGTCATCAGTACGAGTAGTAGCGAAAGTGGGCATTTTTTAGCAGTGAAGGATGTTATTTGGTGTAGAGATGGACCATCCCCGGTGCGAGTGCGTCGTGTGAGGTGTCATCTTGTAGCAACGCCCACCAAAGCCATTCTTAATGCTTCAACGCCCTGGTGAAATAGCTCAGAAGCTCTGATATTCCATGGAATTGTCACTAATTCTTTGAAATGCAGTGACGCCCTCGACGCCCGTCGTTACGCTTTAACACTCTAACATAACACTATGATATAGACCGGAGAGAGAACAACAACAGCAACACGGATGACACATGAGAGAACAACAACAACAAGAAGTTTTTTTTCATATAGTTTATTCTCCCCAATGTTACATCATACCCACGCTGGGGGAGCCGCGTTGGGTATATTTACAATTCAAGAAGATTCTTGTCCAATCAGAGGCCACCATTTGCATGTTTCATATTCGTTCCTGTCCGTTAGATGTATTCTTGTCCAATCAGAAGTCTCCATTTCAGAAAGTTCCATCTTCGGCCATGTTCGCTCTGAACCGTTTATTCTAATCACCGTCGGGCAGGCCAGGATACCGTTGAGGCAACATATCCTCAGATAGTTGTTTGCGCATTCTGAGAATCTATCAGTGCATGGGTGAATACTTTCATCCGATGGGGGTGGTGGTCAGTTTAACCACGAAGAACGTAACATTGGTGACCCTCTCCACTATCCATTTGGTGTTGGGGCGTTGTTGTTGGGCCCATTCCAAGGATCCACGGTGGCCAGGTTCTCCAGCATCGTCTCTAGCGACGCCCGGTTAATGATGGTAAACGGTTGGTCAAATACCCGGATGTTACTGCTCGGGTAAAAGTATCGGACTTGATCTGTCTCCTTATGCTGCAGCACATAACCAAACGCCAGATTTAATTTGAAGGACGTTGCTTGGTCATTGAAGATGGCTCCCACGTAGCTGCGTAGACGGGCGAGGTCGGTCAGTCGAAAATTGCAGATATCTTGAATAGGGCGATGACGGTGGAAAGGGTGCCGTATCATGGTCCAATGGCGCCGATAGATGTCACTCACTGGATGGTCGTCCTGTAGCAGATCGCTAGGGGCATCCACTGCATCTTCCGAAAAATGCTCGATGTCGTCAGGCGTATGACTCGAAACCGTAACGCTGTGGTCCGGCTGGATATCCAGGCCCTCCTGGACTGTGGGTATAGGCGGGCTCTTCGTCATCGCATCATCAGTGGCGTTCGTCTCCCCGGGTTCATCTTCTCTGGCTCTGACCTTCCGCGGCTCCTCTTTAGTAGAATGTTGTCGCCCGAATCGTGGAGAAGGGGCATGAATCAAACGTTGGTGCTGTCTTAACCGACTGGGTCGTTTGAAGAGTCGACCACAATCGTTACATTGTACCGTCACACCCTCGTGGAGTGCCTTCTCATGGCGCAGTAAATTATCCTCCCGATTGAATGATCGTGCACAGATTATACAAGTATACCGTGCATCGTTGTGGGAGGAGGCCTCGTGACGTCGTAAACTTTCTATTCGAGCAAACTGCTTCTGGCAAGTTGTGCAAGTGAACATCTTGGTAGTTGACAGAGTATCGGATGATACGACCAGGCCGCTTCCCTTTTATAGTGCGCTATCTATTTTTAGCACACTCAGTTCAACTACCCCAAGTCGAGGACCAGACATATAGAGTATGTATTGCATGCTATGGTATTCATCAGTGCAAGGGTGGTACATTCAGCCGATGGGGGTGGTCGGTCAGCTTGGTAACGAAAAACGTGACATTGGTCACCCTCTCTACGACCCATTGTGTGTTGGGGCGTTGTTGTTGGGCCCATTCCAAGGGGTCCACGGTGTCCAGTTTCTCCAGCATTGCCTGTAGCGACGCCCAGTTAATGATGGTAAACGGTTGGTCAAATACCCGGATGTTACTGCTCGGGTAAAAATATTGGGCTGCTTGGTCTGTGTCCTTATGCTGCAGCACATAACCAAACGCCAGATTCAACTTGAAGGCCGTAGTTTGATCGTTGAAGATGGCTTTCACGTAGCTGCGTAGGCGGGTGAGGTTGGTCAGTCGGAAATTGTAGATATCTTGAATGGGGCGATGACGGTAGAAAGAGTGCCGGATCATGTGCCAATGGCGCCGATAGATGTCACTCACTGGATGGTGTTCGTGTAACAGATCGCTAGGAACATGTATGGGTTCGTCCACGAAGTGTACTTTGCTCTCGTCGTCGTGCAAAATCTGGCCCAGTGTCTTGTCGTCGGAATTTGACTGTTGAATTAGGGAGACATCATCATCTTCAACCCTCGTGCGATGGGTGGGAGTTCCCGCTTTCTCGATACTGGTGCCTACGGACTCTTCTACCTGCAGACGTGACTGCAGAACAGGGTGTCGTGTGCGTTGGTGGCGCAGCAACTGACTGGTCAGTTTGAAAATCCGACCACATTCTTCGCATGGACGCTTGGGTACTTCATGGCGTGCACGTGTGTGGCGCTGTAAATGATCTGGGCGCTGAAACGACAGTGTACATATCGTACAGCTATGCCGGGCGGTTCCTTCGTGCTTGCTAGCCTCATGGCGGCGCAAGTCGTGCAGACGAGTGAATGCTTTCGAGCACGTAGTACAAGTGAACATCTTGGTGGTTGACAGAGTGTCTGATGAAACGACCAGGCCGCTTCCATTTTATAGCACGCTAGCTGGTGATCTATTTTTAGCACACTCAAACGAACCCCCACAAACAGGTCAGTACCATCTCCTTTCCTTCAATTCACATCGAAAGTGACGTCATACCCCAACATGTCTAAACATGATCCGACAACATGAAAAGGATGCAGGTCAAGTGCACTCAATGACCTGGTGTACAAACGACCGTATATGACCACTCACTCACTCATGTGTGTGTGTGTGTGTCTGTTTACCTGTGTGTCTGCGTCTGTGTGTATGCGTCTGTGTGTGTCTATGCGTCTGTTTGTCTGTGTGCATGTGTGCTTGCGTGTACGTGTATGTGTGTGTGTATGTTCGTGTGTGTCTGTGTGCATGTGTGCGTACGTGTGTGTGCGTGCGTATGTATTTTGTGGCAAACGAGGACATTTGGATGCATACACACCTTTTAAACGAGGACATGCCGCCAATCGAGGACGTCCTCGATTGGGATTCGATGTTAAAACGTTTAAATCGTCGATTTCAAACTGCCCCCTAGTGGAATTTTTCAATAATTCGTCAGACCTCTCTTGAACGGTAAAAAACGGATTGGTGTGTGTTTTTTGTGTATGTCTGTTGTCTCCCTTGTTACACACACAGCTCTGCCGGTCCTCGGTCACATGTTGAGGTTCGAGTCAAAGATGGCGGATTGTCGTGGTGTTGGCGGGAGGTTGCGTCGGAAAGGCAAATGCGCAGAAGAGGTAATGGTTAGATTGCGTAGTTATGTACTGATAACTGCATTCTGGAGACAATGCTTCAATGTTTGTTAATATGTAACAGTCCTCTTTTGAACTTCATTTTCGAGGTTACGTCGGCGAGTGAACGTGTCCCTTTCAGTTTTTGACACGACAAACTTTGACTGTAGTCTGTACCGGTATGCCGCTTTTGGCGGTGACCCCAAAATCGACATTGATGCCGGATATATTGATCACCCTGGTGGTTTTGATCACTTGTACAATGTATTGTTTGGATGTACCACAGTATTATTTGAGCAACTGTGGAGATTCAGTTCACGTTGCTCTTTTTTTGTCTAGCTTCTTCTCCAAAGCGATTATGTTGATCTCAGTTTTACTTATGAAGCTCGCATGGCCATGATCATGACTTCAACAACAACAGTAGCGGAGAGACGTGTAAGTCAGGCTTAATAAGTGTGCTGTTTTCAGGCCAAAATCCAGATACATTCCAGTGCTTCTGAACAGTGCTGAAGGTACAAGCTCTTCAACTGTTCAACAGGGATATTAAATTCAAGTTTGGATGTTAAAATATATATCCTAATTAAATCATTAAACAATCCAAATAGTTATGAGCACTCTAGTAGTAACAGAAATAGTCAAATTATTGATTAATATTTTTATGTTCACAGTATGAGTATGTGAATAGTTCTGTACATAGATGTTCGGGGATGTTAATTTGTGATGCAATCAGAGTTCTACCAAAAAACATGACACAGAAGAAGACTATTGGTTTCGTTTCTCTGTTCGTCCAATTGTCTGTCCGTTAACTTTTGTTGTCAGTGCAGTACGTGTAATTCTTCTAACAGATCGGTACGGGTGTCCGACCAGTTATCGGACAGGACAGTTATCGGACACGCATCTCGAGCGCACGTGTTGTGCTCGTGATGACAAGGCAATAATATGTCAGAACAAAGTAGAGATCATTTCTAATTGTTATGCAAAATATAGAATTATAGGTAGCCACGAAAGTCGAAAAATTCAAATCTAACATTTTTGTTTTCATCAAAATTCGAAATTTCTCGGGTTGTGGCGGGGTGCGGAATTCGATCTACCACCTTGTCTTCCCGATCTCGCTCTCAAGTAAATACGTATAGAAATTGAACAATGATCATATCATCTTGAATGACAGAACTCCAGCTAACGATTGTCATGCACAAAACTTGAAAATACATTGTACTTCAATGTCAAATTCTTATTCACAATGGTTATCCGATAACTGGTACTGTCCACAGCGGGAACTGAGCTGAAAAGTCGAGTTAAAAATAGCTCTCGCACGTGCAGAAGGGAGTGACGTCATGAACGGAATTCATAACGGAAGATAGCCGACGAGCTCAGCAATTATCGTGTCAGTTTTCATGTCATTTCAATAAGTACTTTTTTATATATTCCAAATAAACCGCGAAAATTGTCCGATAACTGGTCGGACACCCGTACCAAACTTTGGGTGTATTTTACCCCATGGGTCAAGTGTGAACCATATTTGTTTTCATGTAAATATGTCAAGGTCACATTTGACAAAAAAATCATGAAATAATTAAAACTCGCTGTTCAGTGGCATAACTATGGTGTCTGTGATGGCGAGTTCTGTCCATCTATCCATCCGTCCATTAACATTTGTTGTCTGTCTGACATCTCGGATTTATGAAATAGATAATCGGGCAAGGGCTTATTTCGCACGCTGCTCCAGTTCCAAACCATGGATTGATACATTGGATATATACTTAGCCCTGGGGAAATGAGGAACCCTAATCACCGACCAAATCCCTTAGGCTGTTCGTGTTTGAACCCATGTTTCAGGTCAGTTGCTGATGAAAATTCAACAAGGGAGGGAGGTCAACACAACAAAAATCATAAACTCAACACGAAATAAATGAGAGACAAGTAAATGGGATATTATTGAAAAACATTAAATAGTTTACAGAATCTCTGCTCGACTCATTTGTTTAATTCTCCAAAACATATGCGGTCCTTTCCCACCGAGTCGATGAATCTGCATGTAACTTTTATATCATTTTTCCGGACAATGACCTCGCCATTGTGTGAGTCAAGAAGTTAGAACCATATAACCCACAATATTACGTGATTGAACTGTGTTCCCTAGATTTACCATGCTGATGAAGCATGATTCGCATTACAGTCGATGAAATAAAGATGATAGTATTTTATCGAAAATGTAATGCGAAAGACGCGAAAGTTTTAGATCTTTGGTTAGTAAATTCCCCACAAAATTGGTTAATAACCGTTGTCAAGTTTGAAATACGGTACACAGGATTGATCAGAAAAAAATCATTGTGCATGTTATACCATACACACGTAATATCAGTGAATTCAATGCAAGCGGCTGACCCAGAACAGGGGTACCAACACAGCCGGCCTTATAAAGTTGTTCTCCTCTCTTCTACATCCAGCGATGAAAATAATAAAATTATTTGTTTCATTTTCTTCACACCACCAAGGCACAGGTACTTGATGAACTGGGTATATGGTTAGGCCGGCCTCTGTTAATTAATCTTTAGCTTCTCATGGCATGGGGAGGAAATTATGATGATGCTGAATGCTGTATTATTAATTATTTGACTGCATTAAGATATTGCAATATAAAGAAGTTATGTATACATGTGGTAAACTTTGAGCACCAATGGAAAGTTGATGTCAACTTTGATATGTCAAAGTCAACTATTTCCCCTAATTTCTGCAATTAGAACTGCAAAAAGCTTTGTTGCTGACTAAATCATGTGAAATTTAAATGGCACTTGTGACATTATATCATAGAATTCAGATCCAAGTAACACCCTTTTTGAAGAATGAAAATTTGAGGGGAGTTAACCGGATCCCAACTATATTTACTTATATTTATCAATAGGTCTCCCCTTGTAAATTGCTGCTTTCAATAAATTACAATCAGCCACCAGAGTCCCGCCATTGGAATTATCAATATACTTAAATGCCTGCATAGAAAAATGTCAGCTTGTGAATAGAAGCCCCAAAAAAGAAGCCAACAATATTATTTACCATCGGTACGAACAGATAGTCCAATTCCGTTTCGTAACCGGTCCAGCTATTGCATGCACCGGACTATCACGCAAGGTTTGGCACGTAACCGGAAGTACACTTGGCGCTGGAAATGTTGACAGAGAACATGAACAGATTGCATTTTATCGTTTTTGTAACATGAAATCCTACTTGCCGTATGCGACAGGTAGATTTTTTGCAACTTGTCGATGGGAAAAATCACTTGCCGGCGGCATGTAGGCAGGTGTTATTTCGAGCTGCCTTGTTCTGCATTTTTTCTTTGCAGCAAAAAATGCCAGATGATTAGAACAATGTGTAATTATTGTTACGCCAAAAAACATGCGGGCGGGTCAAGCTGAAGAATAATTAACAGAGGCCTAATGCTTTTTAACTTTATTTGGATGTTTTGTGTCATTTATCAGGGTATGAAATAGACAAACAAATTCTAATTGCCCATCTGCAAGCATGGCCAACCAACACATCCAAATTCATTGCAATTCAGACAGAATTTGGTTGCCCAAAGAAAATTTAGGTTGCCCCAGGCAACCGGGCAAAGGCCTAATGTGTGCAGAAAATTACTATGCTAATGAGGCCATGCTTCGAAATTTGTTTGCTGGGCATAACCTAAACCCTGTTCAGTGATGTTTACATGTACTATGACAAGAGTGCTTTCTAATGATAACTGCTGCTGCTAGAATAAGAGGTTATGCATATATTTGTCAATTCGATGTCACACCCCTCCAGCCAAAATGGCCACTCAAGGTGTGGATATGTAGGGGGTAAGTGTTGGTGAAATGTCTCCATCCATCCCCAGGGATGCATTGTGGGGTATCCAATTGACAAGTGCATTAATTAGCACAGGAGTACAAATCACTCCACGTTGAGCAAGTGCTATCAAATAGTGGGTTGATCCTGGGTTCGAAAGTGAAGTTGATCCTTTGCGACCAAAATTAGTCCCAGGTGATCCCGCTCAGCGCTGCCCAAGGTGGGCAGAACCCTGATATGGTTGATCATCCAGGCCCCCAGTTCTCAAATCTGCCTTTATAACACCGTGAAGACCTAGGTTTGGGTCCTCCATGTTCCCAAACATAATATTCTGAGGAGAGAAACCTATTGATTTTGAGGTCAATGTTCAGGTTCACCAAATTAAAGGCAAAGTCCCAAAGAAGGTAGTACTGTATTGGGAAAAAGCTATATAATTGTTGCACACTAGATCTGCACACTAGATCTGCAAGTCTGCACCAAAATTTATGTTATTTCTGTCCAATGTAGGATGGCAAATATTCAGTGTGGTCAAATGTGCACGCATATATTTTACATGTATGTAGGCCCCATTGGCTGTGAATATATTGACTTTTTTCTCAGAAGTTGTATTTTTTTTTCCAGATAGATAATTCCAAGAAAAAATGGAACGATCTTGTTACGCAAGAGGCTGTTCGCTATTGCAAAGCTGGTAGAGATAAACGAGGATTTAGTGTGGAATTTATCAGCATCCATACAGGTGAGATTCCATAGATGCCTGTATTCATGTCATCAGCATTTACACTTTCACTGAACTACACTGTTTGATGTATTATCTGTCTTTTCAAGGAAGGGCGAGTGATTGCTCGTGCTCTCGCCCTCACATGCCCAAAGATCTCCAGGCGACCGATTTATCACTCACCCATATTTGTAATGAAATCCTGCAGAATGGTATCATAAAAAAACAGAATCGCCTCCATGCAAATTTCCAACGTGCGTACCTTCGATGAAAACTCAAACAGAAAGCGGAAATAAACTTATATACTTTCGACATTTACAACCCTTTGTAAAGTGATGCAAGATTGCCTTATTAAAGACACAATGAGTATGATCATTGGTTCATCATCTGTACACTTACAGGGAAATAAGCGAGCACATGTTATCTCTGGGTGAGCAGTTTGTACTACGAGAGCTGCGTACATGTGACATGCAGTCTCTGTGTTTTGCTTGAGCGATAATCCTGTTGAACATATCGTTTCTTTAGCGATGGCAAGCATTCCGAAAGGAAACAAAGTAGAGTTGAAAATCTTCCAAGTTCCAACAACAGGGGAACAGCCACTGATAGCCATTCAACAACACATTGGTTTTACAACCGAGGACATGGACGGTCAGCAGTATGTCACATTCATCGGGTGGAAACTGTG
This sequence comes from Hanleya hanleyi, assembly GCA_036873755.1. Taxonomy (NCBI): domain Eukaryota; kingdom Metazoa; phylum Mollusca; class Polyplacophora; order Lepidopleurida; family Hanleyidae; genus Hanleya; species Hanleya hanleyi. The sequence goes on along the minus strand of JAVTVY010047100.1, from coordinate 13,262 downwards.
TATGGTACAGAGACACGATCTCCGGACATCCTATTTTGCGGGGCGGCCAAAAAATTATTTGACAGCTATATTGAGGGTACCAATTCCGTAACAAAGAATAATATCTTGAAGCAGGTTGAAGGAATGACCCATGGAATATCCATTCTTGTACATTCTGGGTCCCAGAAAGATGAACCCAGTAAATATGGTCCTTAATTTGCTCATTTGATTTGAATTCTAAAAATAAACATGAATGCCATCTTTGCGACGAAAAATACTATGTACCAAGTTCATAATATTCAAAATAATTTACATACATGTACATTGGAAATTTATTAAAAAACTGAAATTTACATAAAATTGATAAATCCATTTAAATTATACTGAACAGAAAATTTGAAAAAAAAGTTCAAATCTAAAAAAACCCTGAAAGTTCATTATCTGATTTTTGAATTCGTCATTGAAATAATTGGGTTCATTATTCTTTAAAAAAGATAAAACTAATGATATTAAAATAACTTTATAAAAGTTCTTTATTAGCAGTTTATTTCACAATATTTTATCACTCGTCCCAGCAGAGCGATAGCTCACCCAGTAGTGTTTTGGGGGAGTAATTGACAAGGAGAGTGACCGCTCCCCTGAAGCATTTCAGGAGAGTGATTTACAACTTGCCCTTAATTTGCTCATCGAAAAGACTGTATTATTGCTAACGGTATGAGAAATTGCTTACATACAATAAAGAGCTAAAGGCCAGATTCTGTATGTGATGTGTTTTTGTTTTTGTTTTAGGTCGAGGGATATTCGCGAAGAAGAAGTTTGAAGAAAAGGAATTTCTTCTAGAATATTCAGGGGAGCTAGTAACGTACAAGGAAGCCTTGCGGAGAGAGAAAGAGTACACAGATGCTGATGGAAACTTCTTGTTCTTTTTCAAATTCAAGAACAAAACATTATGGTACATACATCTTTGACAATAATTCCATGTATATCCTTGGGACTGTAACAGAAAAAAAACATCATCCATTTATCTCTCAGTGTCTTTTTCTGGAACAGTCCTAGCTAAAGGAAGCAGATCATGCTTCATGTATCCCAGTGGCCTAGTAATCGTAGGGGGTGGGGGAGCACTTGGAAAAATGTTTTGAGGGGGGGGGGGGATGGGGCTTGAGGTTGTTCCATCCAGTCGAATCAAAGCCTGGGTGATCTCAATCAGCGAAGTTCTTTCAGTTAATTGAAAGGTGGGCTGGAACAACCGTGGCGTACATGTCCTCGAGTCTCCACAGCTCGGCTCGCGACCCCTTTTGATAATTCAAACCGAGTGCACCTGTGACATGTCATCAATCCTTACAGCTCCACCATCTCCTTGGATGTTTCAAACTTGAAACTCTGCTGCGTTTCGCCATTGGGTTTCCTGTTGCATACAATTCATTGGCTTAACTGTTGATTGGCATTCAAGCATCAGACCATCGTCACAAAATCATGTATAAAAGTCTGATACTCTTCCTAAAATACTGTGGTTCACAACTGATGTGTGACCTCGTTTTCCCTTTTGAGCATGTGTGAATCGATAGCTGAATGCATCGTCCGAGTAAATTGAGCCCGCACCACCAGTTCATCAGTTGTTTCACTTTGCCCCAGTTCTGAAGACAAAATGAGGTCACGTCATGGCATTAGTGAGCCTGGTATATTAGGAAGGGTATCGCAATTATATTTGTGATTTTCAATGATCGTTTCAGACTGGAGATATGGGGCAAGGGCAAATACGCCAACGGTCAAGGTCACTGACGCAGAATCAGAAATAGTTGTGAATAGTTATGCCAGTGGTAATGATTATACCTTTGACTGCTTGACATCTGCCATCATTTTTACTTAGATCTTTTGAACGTTCAAGTTACTTAGTAAACTTTCTCAAGCTACCACCATGCTTTCTTCAGCATTTTCTGTTTATGGGCATATCTTGAGTGAAATCGAGTTTCTGTTCTTGCCCGTAGATCAGATCTCCGCGTGACACACGGAATCTACGCGTAACTACGCGTAAACTCCGTGTAGTTGATTTCCGCATGGCTCCGCATTGGCCACGCGGAATCATGCGGAGTATTGGGACGATTCAACACGGAATCTACGTATAGAAAACTCCGCATGACACGGAGGAACGCGGAGGAACGCGGAAACTGAGAAATGACTGAAATATGCATATTGACACGGAGAAAACTCCGAATGATGCGGAGTCACACGGAGTTATCTCCGTGTGGAACACGGAAACTGAAAAATGACAGAATTATGCATATTGCACAGCCCTTATTAAAATACAAGCCTTCTGGTGACTAGTTGCAGCAATATTGCAGCAATATCTTTTCCTATGCAAATTAGGTTGCTGCAATAGCGGCAATATTGCTGCAACAAGTCGCCACAAGCTAAAATTGCAGCAGCATTCCAGTCAAGCATGTTGCTGCAATATTGCATGTACATATGTGATTGACATCCGAAAATCACAAAAATGTGCAAATATTTAAGTTTGTAACCCAACCAAGTATAATAACATCTCTCACGAGTCCTGGGTGCCTGGTTTACGAGGACGAATGGAAAGAAGATATTGGGGTGATGCACTGGCACAGCTCCTCAGATAGCTCACATATAATCACAAACACAAGTTAATTTGTTAGGTTTTGAATATGAAGAACAAGACAAGAAGGTGATATGAATTATATTTAATTTGGTATTTTAAACATGTTAAAGGTTGAAATATCACTATTATAAACTTGAGTGGCATAATCGACTCAGCATGGTATTGTATATTTTCCTACCTGTTATCCAGAGTCCTAAACAAGAGACGGTATGTAAATACTTAGGAGGTGTGGGGCTTTTCAAAATTTATTGCACTGTCTGGCCCTGGCAATATATTTAATTAGATATATGAAACTCCAATGCATAATAGGAGCAAACTCTCTCATGATCTGGGAAGACTATCAATTTCTTTAAATTGTGAATAGTTAACACACTTTAGCATGTTCAGTGACATAACCATGTCACGATTTTATAAAAAAATCTTTCATCTAGGCATCCAATAATATTTCGTCAACACTCGGTTCACTGAAAGGATTGATCCATGCCTTGTGAACGTGTTTTTTTCCAGTAAATTCCAGCACAGTGCTACTTCTTTGAAAATTACGGATCGACAGTATGTCTTGTGTCACAACTCCAACCTGGGCAGGGGTGTCCAGTGTGCCTCTTCATGCTGTTCTTCCGAAATTTCCCAATATCAGTTCCACAATCAGTACACCGATATAGGCCTACCTGAAAATAAAATGCAAACAAATAAAATCAAATATAAAATTAATATTTTGACGTTTTTGCCCATATTTCGGATATAAATTTTTACACAAATGAATCTTTTGGATATTAAACAATTATTGAAATTAATAGTTTATCAAGGATCACAATTTTGCTTTTCTGAATTTCTTGGTGAAGTTGCCACACATGCCATAGTTGTACAGTGTGCTCTTTTGAGCAGAATTTGTTGTGGAAATGTCAAGAACGAACGAGCATGTTCAGGTGGTGGTTTTACATTTTTCAACTTAACAAACACAGTCACGGGTTTAATTAAACTTGGTTGTTTTTTGAACTTCAATGAGTAACATGAAAGACAACCACGGAACATCACAGTGAACAATCTTACCAGATGTGTTGTTGTTGTCGAATGTCGTCGGACGCACATCAGCCCGGCGGCCTTTTGGGGTAGGGTATTCGGACACATGATTCACACGTCATCATCAAATGGCCGTAAGAGTGTTGCCCAAACGTTTGTCAGACTACCAAGTGTATAATTAAAAGCATCCATTTACGACATACTGGTTGAACCAGAACTGGACAGAAGTACAACGAACACCCGCCAACAACTTTTGAAACAGCGAAATTTGGCGCTATTCTTGCAGGGGAAATTCATTCAGTATCATCACTCAGGCGGATGGTAGAGTCTGTTGTTATTGTGTCTGTTTTGGATGTACCGACCGACGAATCATGTTGTTGTTCAATGACAAGAATATCATTTTAGTTGTTTTGAATTAGCGTCTGCTCTCTCTCTCTCTCTCTTCCCGCGACTTCCCCCCCCCAACCTCAATGCTACGCGCCAAAAATAAACGGCTCGAGAAGTGTATGTATAAAAACTCGGACTTCAACCTAAAATCGGATCTCTGGATCAATTATTTTTCTTTCATGAGAATACTACCAATTCTCACTTAGAATACTGAACTGTCTGAAGAATAAAATAATTCTTGTCGTTTGTAAGGACAGTAATTAGTCTTAATTAAACTTGTCACGATACTTCTAATTTTGGAGTCCGCTTCCGGATTTTTGAAGTTTCGATTCCGAATTTTTTGCAAATCGGCAATTCATCTGGCCTTTGCTAGGGTTCAGTTTTCGTGGATCCATATTTGCGTGAACTCTGTAACTAAACTGATCAAGTCTATGTTGTCTAAAAAGTATCACTGCGAAAGCAAAGACTCAGAAGAAAGAAATATTTGAATACTTGGGCTACATCAATGTTTAAAACTGCTGCTGATTTCACAAGACTCTAAAACTCCCGCGACTTTGAATGGAAATCCAAATGTTGAATACAACAACAACATGCCGAATGTGGATAGTTTTGTTTCCTTTAACTTATTCCAGTTTAACTTAAGGACTTTGTTTCTTTTGCAAAAGCCATGTGACAGAGGTCTGGTGTAATAATTTTATTAATTTGATTTATTTAGAGTTTGCCTTTCCAAAAATAAATAAATAAACAAAAAAATAAATCGCTGAGTTATTTTTTTTTTTTTTTTTACTCCAAAGAAAGGTAAGGTAATATTTTTTCAAAGGATAATCCTTAAAGTATTAATGAACTAATGAGAACAAAAGTATAACAATAGTGAGAAACGAGCATATATTTTGAGCCTTGGATACGTACCGGTAGTGAAAATGATAAGTACTGATTACGGTTCATGTTAGTTTGGTGAGGTTCTGCTTGAGAAACTATAAGATAACTTTTGTTCATAAGATTTTGACTTTTATAATATGTCTATTCTTGAGAGTTGAATTAAAACAGAACTTGATTGAACTTTCATTTGTTTGTTATGTCATTTACATGTAGTGCATTTGGCTGTATTGGGGAATGTTGTATTTGATGCCATTGAAATTGTGCTCTCTTATAATGTAGTACATTATCTTACATTGCTATGTCCAATATGGCCTGGACCTGTATAAATGTATATCCTATTATTGAAAAATAATCTAAGTCCAATCCATGTCAAAAATAATCAAAGTCCACAAACTCCGTGTCCTTCCGTGTCAACACGGAGAAAGCTCCGTGTGGATATATTCAGCTTACACGGAAATTTTGCAGTTCCGTGTTGTTCCGTGTAAATTCCGTGTAGCTCCGTGTGAATGCGGAGATTTGAGCTACGGGTAATGCCAGCTTCCTCCACCAACCAAACTGGCTGTCACCATATGAACTTGAGTGTGACATTAAGCTAACAATTCCATTTCCTTCTGTTTTTAATGGCAGATGAAGTTTTGTCACAACCAATCATGCTGATTTGCTGAGAATATTTGATGAATTCTTCTGCTACTTGTCTGTGTATCTGAACATCAAGATGCCTTTCATGACACAATTAAGGTATTTTTTCTCGATTGGGCCACCTTCATTTTGTCTAATTTTTTCAGTGTTGATGCAACTCTAGACCCGTTTGACCTTACATTGGGCAGACTGGTGAACGATGGGGTTGGGCACCATGAGAATGCTAAAATGGTTGTTATACCAATCGATGGCAAACCGCATCTTTGCCTGTTCGCTCTTAGAAGAATACGTAAAGGGGAGGAGATCAAGTACGACTATGGTGTACCAAACCTTCCATGGAGGAAGAAGGTAAATATTTTATTCTACCTACCCATATTGTATGAAACAACTGACCGCTATACATGCATTTTTCAGGGCTCAATTTAAGGTGGTAACCTGTTTTCAGGTTGCCTGGAGATTGCCATATGAAAAATAGTGGTCACCTATTTTCAGGTCCCCATAATTTTGACTGATAATATGACATTAGGTTAATAATTATGCAAGAGGTTTCCACAGGTTACCAGTCATGCCAGTGTAGAATTCAGGGTAGCCTGTTGAGAGGTTACCATCAGCACTCCTTAAATTGAGGCCTGTTTTTTGGCTATATGGTCAAATAACAGACTGTTTATGGAAGGATATCTATTTCAGCAGTCGGAAGAGTAACAAATTACAGCTAAAACAGTTGTATGGTTATTTTAACCCATGCAATTAAAGCAAAATTGTACACTTTTGAAGGTCTCAGTTCAGAACTCAATTTAGAAGCTAAATCCAGGAAGTGTATGTATAGTGTAGTACCCAGACATCTGTGCCAGGATTTCCCACAAGTTTTGATGGAAGTATTCAAATGCAAAATCGTGATGGAATGGTTGCAGACATTAACAATTAGCATGAATGCAGTTCATTCAAGGCATGCATATATTGAAATAAAAGGCTACTCCAGGAACTAATTAGCCAAGGCTATTACCAAATGACAACTTAGATCCATCACCTTCTTTGAAAAAACTGCAAGACTTTGTTTCTGAAAAACTACCCACAGGAAATACATTTTCCATCCCACCAGTATCAGAAAACTATGTTTTCAGCTACTTGTCTACACTTGATATCACTAAAAGTACAGGTCTTGATACCTTGAGTCCAAAATTCCTCAAAATGTGTGCAGATGTAATCACCCCACATGTGACAAAAATACTAAACTTAAGTATTTCTACTGGCATATTCCCAAACAACTGGAAAAAATCTAAAGTATATCCGCTTCACAAAAATGGGTCTGTAAACAAAGCTGAGAATTACCGTCCAATATCTATTTTACCAATACTCTCTAAAATTCTAGAAAGACATGTGCATGACTGGTTATATACATATATAACATCCCATGATTTGCTCAGTGACTCCCAATCAGGTTTCAGGCCTCAACACTCCTGTTTCACTGCTTTAACAAGACTCACTGAAAAATGGCTACATGCACTTGACAATGAAGAAATTGTTGGTTCAGTCATGATTGACTTCCGAAAAGCATTCGATCTGATAGATCACAACCTCCTGTTAAAAAAGCTTAAGATTTATGGTTTTGATCAAAAAGTACTAAAATGGATGTCGTCTTACTTGAATTCTCGATTTCAATGTGTATCACTTGGTAAAACTTTATCTGAGCCATTGACTGTTAAAACTGGTGTACCCCAAGGGTCCATACTTGGTCCGCTACTGTTTATTTTGTTTCTCAATGATTTTGTTTTGCACATTAGTGATTGTGACGTTGAGACATATGCTGATGACACCACTATTCACACATCTTCAAAATCATTAAAAGTACTTGAAGCAAAAGTTAACAAAAATATGATTAAGGCAAAAACATGGTGCTCTGAAAACAAAATGATTATTAATCCAAGTAAAACTAAAGCGATGTTAATAGGGTCATCCCAAAAGTTAAAGCAATGTGGTAAGGAATCTTTCAATGTCACAATCAATGGCACCTGTATTGAAAGAGTTGACCATCAAAACTTGCTTGGTCTACATTTAGATAAAACTCTGTCTTGGCAATCTCATGTAGATCATATTTGTACTACTGTTTCTAGATTACTATCTGTTCTGAGGAAGCATAAGAGTCTAATCCCACAGAATATGCGACTTTTATTCTACAATGGATACATATCACCCCATATTAATAACTGTATCAGTATCTGGGGTAATTGCTCAAACCAACTACTGAACAGGATACATAAACTGCAAAAGACTGCAGCACGTTTGATCTTAGACAAAACAAAACATACTCCTTCTGCTCAACTTTTTAACATGCTACAGTGGCAAACAGTATTTAATTTGGTTAAACTCAATAAAGGTGTAACTGTATACAAATCACTCAATGGGTATTACCCAGATTACATGAAAGATCTATTCACTGATAACATTGGTCAAAGAACTCTGAGATCTTCTGCTACAAACGTTCTCAAAGTTCCCTTCCCCCATACTGAGCTGTTTAAGAAAAGCCTATTATATTCAGGACCGGTCCTGTGGAATTCCCTGCCAGCCAATACACAAAATGCTTCCTCTGTTCAGAGCTTTAAAACCTTGTTTGTGCAACAATTATCTTCTTAATCCCTAGATTGCATAATTATGCTCCTTTGCCTGTATTGCGTTCACAGTGATGCATACCAAATTGTATAAGTATATAGTTTTCTATTGTTCATATGACTGTAATCCTTTTTGCTTCGATTTGAGTGTGATATGAATGATGTGTGGATGTTTTGTGTGTGAGGGCCTCAGGGAAGATCAGCATTGTTTGTTGACTGAGCGTACATTTGTACTTTACCCTCTTGAAATAAAGTTTTATTATTATTATTATTATTAAACAATTTCAGCGTATAAATATTCCATTTCAAATTTTTGCAACTGTCTCTCTATATGAACAATGAAAATAGAGCTAGGTTCTTGAGCTGGGTATAGCATATCGAAGGATCAAATATGTGATTTTATTTCTTGTTTGAGCAAACTGATCTCCTCATATTGACTACGGTATTCAATTAAGATATCAGATAGCCAGAAGTAACGCGGACATGCTAATGCTATGATGCTAATTCCAGCTGACAAGATATGCACATCATATCTCCAAATTTGGCACAATATTACCAGGTAACTATGGTTTCATAGACGGTCTAGTAGAATTGTATCAGCTGCCATGATGTGTGTTCTGAATAGATGACTAACTTCTAATCTGAGAATTTTAATCAAGTTCTCACACTTAACGGAAAAACCAGTATTATAGATCGTTTGGAATATCCCAATTTTAAAAATGAATTTCACAGATATGTTGGACAGCATGTGGAATCTCATGCTTCTCAAAGATGATGTCTCCACAATATGATAGAGATACTAGTGTCCGCGAAAGGACAAAGATATACCTGTGTGGTTAGAATGTGTTCAATAGTGATGCATGATGTTGATGGTTGCTGTAAATGATTCTGCCAGATGAAAAATGTTGCCTCCCTTCAGTTCAAGTTAATAGTTGTTGCAAAACTTCAAAGCGGTAATAGTGTCATTTCAAAAATATTCAGCAAGTGACATTCTGCTTGAAAAATATTCTAGTGATGAAGTTGACCTTGAAATTACACCCTCACAATTTGACTGTTGTCACAAAGTTCTGTCCTCATGTACATATGCTACATCACCCTACTGAATCAACAAGTATGATTATAGGTGAATGCACCAGTCCACATGCGACCATGAACTGTAAGTTGGATCACTTCACATCGAAGCCTCGTAGCAGCTGCAATGTTATAATGAGGCAACATATGATTATATATCACGTATATGTCGACAGTCCGTTGTAGCTACCATTTGTCTTGGCAACAGTCCATTTGGCGAATCATTGGATCAGACGATGTGCTCTCTGTGCATCATTCACAAGTGCATGTTGACCTACCATGGACTGTCAATCGGTCCGATGATGATACAATGGACTGTCGTAATATCAGACAGACAGAGAATAAACTATTAATGGTTCATATTCCTATTAAACACACACAAGTGGAAGGAATCGAGAGATGAATGAGTCAGTGATACATGAGGCAGGTAGTAAGTTCCCACGTGTTCATTTTGTGCTCATTTCCTCACAATATAATTCGATGCTAATACCTACAATGGACTGTCTACCAACACCTAAAAACACCTCTCGCCGCAAAAATGTTTAAATTTTTTGTTAACTTGAAATAGTAATAACCCTACATTTGGTGACAATATAGTACGATATCTCACCTTCAAAAAATGACTGGACACCAGTAACCATAACTGTCATCGATATGCTGAAAATCGTTCATTTTCGACTATGGTCACTGTCGTCCGGTCAGACATGTCAGACACACGCCCACGCTTGATAACGAAAGCACCGAAAAACCTACCACTGACTGTGATTTGACATGTGATCGGCGGTTTTCACCTATAATCATACTTGTTGATTCAGTAGGGTGTACATGGTATGATCATGGGTATATGAGATACCAAAATTCGATTCAAATGATCTGAACCGTGTTTCAATTATTGAGACAGACGGCGGTGAAGCATGATTACCATTAATCATGTTGATGGTTCATTAGAAAATGACATAACACATGATATCTCTTCAAACTCAATATGTACATGTGTTGGCTTAATTGTTAGCCTGCCAACAGCTACTCCAACTATTTTTTATGACAGGCAAAACAGACGGCATCTGAGATTGGTATGACCATGATTCAGAAAACCTTTACTGTTATTCACATTTATGACATCTATAATAATCTGACCTTGCCATGGGAAGCATAAATCGGTGAATTTGTATTGGTATATTCCATATAATTTTCACCTAACTTTTTTTTTTTAGGAACAGTGTTCAATCATTATTTGGTCATTCATATGTCGACAAACGGAGCTCTTCTATCCTTTCTCATGTCGACTCATGTCCCATGACAAGATCAGAATTGATATGTTCTGCTTTAATAGTGTGGGTGTCAAAAGGTGGAACCAGAAATGTGTTCCTAATGCATGAATTGTGTTCAGACGAAGTGAAGACATGGCCAACTTCAATAGAACTTTAGTTCCAGTGTATACACGCATTATGCATGGTTCATCGGAGTTTGAGAGAGCCACATTTCATGCAGAGAATATTATTAATCTATGTATTCACCTACTGGAGTGTTTTTTAAGGTTCTAATGTAGTTCATAATCTTGAATGAATGAACCAAATGAAGAAAAAACTGCTGCTCTTCATCACATATTTTGGAATAGTTCCGAACAAAATGTTTGACCTTTTGACACCCTTCCTTAGCTTATGTTTCCTTTTAATTAGTTCTGCAAATGGAAATACTGTATATTTTGTTAAAAATCATTAATTATTGGAATGCTTTGTTTCAAACAGATTCAGTTTATACTAACAACAATCAATATTTGCACTGCCCTGCTTCAGGTTGTCACAGGGGTTTCAGGTTGTGCCTGTAGCATTATTGTTATGCAGTTCATTCTTGTTTTGTCCTATTTGCTTCGTTTGAACTGGAAATGATGTTCTCGTAACACAAGATAATTTCACCAGCATTTTGCATGTGCAGTGCCAAGGAAACAAGACACATCAATTGTTCAGGGCTTGTGGGGAATCGCATAATTGAAATGGGCTATCCTTTATTGTATATATTATAGTGTGACTGATTGAGACGGTCTTATACTAGCTTTCAATAAAAGATACCCAATCAAGGACATGAGTAATTATAGCAACCATTTGAGGACATGCACATAGCTGCAGTATTTGTCCTCATTCTGAATGCTTAGTTCATTTGGAATACAACGCAACTCCTCTCTGGACTGGTGAAACACTGGTTACGCCAGTTTCCAAATAAGAATATGCAATTGACGACATCTAAGCGGACACATTCCATACGATATAACCTTTGAAAACGAGGATAGTTTTCCTAAGCCATGTTTGTCCTAATATGGGTACTAATTATGTGTATGTGACTATATGTCCTCAATTGGATATTCTTGAGACTAGTCTGTAGACTTGTCAATTCATGCCTGTTGGTTTAATTTTCCCAAAATCTAGTCCCATTATTGTCCAGCTCCTGCAGATTCCTGTTTTCCATCATAATATGACTGAAAGATTGTCGATGTTGAGACTATGTCCTACTCATGCAGTCACCCTCTATGAAGAACGTACAAGTTTGATATTGCTGAATGCTATGTTGAACTTTTTCATCCCCCTTCCCTTCTTCCCTGTCCGGCCTGTGTCTTCATTATCAATTTAGGGATAGATCTTTGCAACTTGAAGTTGAATGGTGAATGATTAACGTCATGTAGTTGTGCTATATTCCCATTTGTTATCCAACTTGTACACACGTCTCTGCCCTGTACATGTATCTCGGTTTAATATTAATAGGGACATATTAACATACACTAAGCAGTCCGTTTTCTCGGCCAGGTCTTTATTGCTGGGAATCCACCTGGGCACCACTGACAGAAGTCTAGTGTACATGTATACAGGAATTTTCCCCCTCACTACAGTCTGTACCTCTCCACAAGGTCTTGACAATTTATTGTCCTATTAAAGTTGACTGTATATTTGATTTGTCCCACTCATACTGTATACATATACTGATTGCTTTCACTTGTTCAAAAGAGGTGTGCTGATTGGGAGGTGTAATGATTCTCTGATTAGTACATGTATGCCTGAGTTCTGGTACAATCGAAACAATACAATGCTATACAGAACATTCTTGTCTGGGCTGTATCTTCCTGACTACTTGGCGAAGAAGTTTGGAAATTATCTGGAGATTGCTTACTATTATGTAGATTTGCACTACATGTATCTTTTTTATATATATATATATATATATTCTTCAAGGTAGTTTAGGTTCTAGTTTCATAATTAAATATAATAATTGACGTGAAAAATGATATGAATTTGAGTTCATTGTTGAAAATTCACACCAACTGATTTTATCCGCATATCTGCAGTGCTATCAGCGGTAACCTTGATAAACCAGTCTGTGGATTGTGGAGATGCAGTGAGAACATTCACAGCTTTGTCTCGACCTGATGCCCATCTACCCCACCTGGATGAGGACAACGCCACCAAATACCAAAAACAACTCTACGAACAGAAGGCTCAGAAATCTGAGAATGAGGTAATGATAGTCCTTCTGACAGCAAGGATTAGATTACAGTAAAATATATGGAATGGGGGTGAAATGAAAGAAAGAACGAATTGGACTTCAGCGGGATGGTATCTGGGTGGTCGGTGTTTGAAAGAAGTGCCTTACTCAACCCCATATACTATTATCTGGAACAGCCCTCAAGAGAGATGAACCCTGGAGTTGTTGAATTTATTGACCAAATTTGGTCTTCGATTCTTTTGTGGTCTTTTTGAGCAATTTTGCCATCATCAATTTGAGGCTCTATCAATGGCCATTCCTGTATCCAGTGATCACTATAGTCACGAAGGATGGCCAGATAATTGTCTCATTTTGGCATGTTTGGTAGTTCATGTCCTAGATCCGCTAGGCTTATGCTTGAATACAGGTGAGCACATGGTTTATCATTGCTCCTAAATATTTTGAGAGCATAACCTGCCAAAATGTCCAATCATTTAAATACATTATTGGTCCATTGAAGCCTCTATTACATTAACCCAAGACTAATTGATTTATTTATTCCAGCTGTTCCAGAAGACGGGCTAAGAATC
>JAVTVY010047099.1:0-23221 GCA_036873755.1 Hanleya hanleyi | reverse complement strand
CGATAGCTCGAGGGGATGCTAATGAAAATATAACATATCTAGGTGACATACCATACTAGTCCTCCAGATATTCACATCATTATTATCAAGCGGACGATGTATATATATATATGCAAGTCCAAACACGCTTTAATCATGATCAGGACGTGTATGACACCATTCTCAATGCGACCTAAGCAGTCAAGCGAATTACGAAGGTATGTAAGGTATAGCGAGTGTTACAAGGATACACTTCGTCACGCACGAGTGGTTGTAGCCCGAGGGCAACTGCAGCGATATTTAATATATACTTCGTCACGCACGATTGGTCGGTTCACTGAGACGGCTGTTTTCCCCGTAAACTTCATTAAGATATACTCGATAAATAGACAGAATCCGTAATTATACGCCCTAAAGCCTAGAAATTTCGTTTCAGACCAAAACAATTTTTCGATTTTTTTTTTTTTTTTTTTTTTGCCGATTTTCGTCGAATTTTCTATAAATTATCCATGGCGATATCTCGGGAACTAAGAATGATAGAGACTCGCTGCTTACGGTGTGGTATTCCCCTCGTATAGATGCGCAATAAAGGCCCTATACAGTTTTATCGCCCGACGGTAACTTTCGCCGCAATTAGACGATAATCGGTGTCACGTGATTTGACCATTTCTCGAGAAATAAGCGACATACGTGCACGCTGTTTACGGCGTTGTATTCCTGGTGTCGAGGTCTACCGTAAAGCTCCTATTCTAATTTACCGTATCTCCGTAACTTTCCCCACTATTCGGCGTCGAAAATTATTCCTTTGTAGCTTACCAAGAATAGGTCCCTACAGCGTCATACCTTGTACCCGTGGACACGTGTGATTGATCATTTTTCGCGGTGTTCACGAGTGCCTATCGAACCATACGAAAATATCTTATTTTAGAAACAATATTATAGTAGTAGGAGGAGGAGGGGAGGATGTGTATGTGTGTGTGTGTGGTGGAGTGTGTGTGTGTGTGTTTGTGTGGTGGAGGAGGAGGATGTGTGTGTGTGTGTGTGTGTGTGTGTGTGTGGTGGGTGTTGAGGAGGAGGAGGGTGTGTGTGTGTGTCTGTTTAGGTGTGTGTGTGCGGTCATATAAGGTCGTTTGTACACCATTAGCCTCAGTCTGTATCCATCATCTGACCGGGTATCATGTCGAGTACATGTACGTTTTGTGAGAAGACACTCTCTCGTCCCGATAGTATGCTCAGACATATTCGTCTAATGCATAGACAAGATACACCACCGAATCCCGCTATACGTCCACCAAATGGAGTAGAGCATCCCTATACGATGACGGAGAGTGGCCCTACGGTATGTGGAAAGACGTCCTGGGCGCTAGCGCATGGGGAACTCGTGAAAGAAGAAGGGCGACAACAACTGCCACCTCGTCCAACCCCAATTCATATTCCATCAACTCAAATGCAACGCATACCATCTCACGATCCAGAATGGTTCGCTAAGAGGAGTGAACAAGTGGGAGAGGGATTATATACGAGGACAGCTGCACAGTGGTTCAAACTGAATGAAAATGATGACGAATCCCAGCAGATGCAGATGATCCATAGGAGCGGAAATGAAATGGAACAACGAAAGAGAAAATGCCCTTCAGACGACGAACTCATCCATGCTGGGGAAATAGATCAACCTACCCACTTGCGGAAACAGGTCAAATATAACGTGTGGAAAAACATGTTTGATAAACCTATCGCAAGAGACTGTAAGGTTGACATTGACGAGAGAAAACAGCGATATACAAGCCAAGGTTGCGACGAGGATGAGTCTGGTGCAAATGCTATGGATGATTATATTCCAACTATGATGAAGACTTTACGTCAAAAATACTACAATCTGCTCGTGAACATAAAATAGCTACACACCGATTATATTCATAACGAGATTTTGAAAACGACGAGGCGTCTGCAAACGATATACGACATAGACTACGAGGAAGCACTGAGACAGACGATTAAGATGCGGAAATGCTTATTCGATAAGTTGATTGATGACGGTGAGAGCGAGGACTCCGAATAAAGACCTTCCGTATTGCTTTGCCTCAACCACCACACACACACACACACACACACACACACACGCACCCTCCTCCTCCTCCACACACACAAACACATACACAGTCCACTACACACACATACGTCCTCCTCCCCTCCTCCGTCTACTACTATTATAGCAGTGTGTATGGATCATCTGCCTCTGCTGGGATTCGTCATCATTTTCATTCAGTTTGAACCACTGTGCAGCTGTCCTCGTATATAATCCCTCTCCCACTTGTTCACTCCTCTTAGCGAACCATTCTGGATCGTGAGATGGTATGCGTTGCATTTGAGTTGATGGAATATGAATTGGGGTTGGACGAGGTGGCAGTTGTTGTCGCCCTTCTTCTTTCACGAGTTCCCCATGCGCTAGCGCCCAGGACGTCTTTCCACATACCGTAGGGCCACTCTCCGTCATCGTATAGGGATGCTCTACTCCATTTAGTGGACGTATAGCGAGATTCGGTGGTGTATCTTGTCTATGCATTAGACGAATATGTCTGAGCATACTATCGGGACGAGAGAGTGTCTTCTCACAAAACGTACATGTACTCGACATGATACCCGGTCAGATGATGGATACAGACTGAGGCTAATGGTGTACAAACGACCTTATATGACCGCACACACACACCTAAACAGACACACACACACACCCTCCTCCTCCTCAACACCCACCACACACACACACACACATCCTCCTCCTCCACCACACAAACACACACACACACACACTCCACCACACACACACACATACACATCCTCCCCTCCTCCTTCTCCTACTACTATAATATTGTTTCTAAAGTAAGATATTTTCGTATGGTTCGATAGGCACTCGTGAACACCGCGAAAAATGATCAATCACACGTGTCCACGGGTACAAGGTATGACGCTGTAGGGACCTATTCTTGGTAAGCTACAAAGGAATAATTTTCGACGCCGAATAGTGGGGAAAGTTACGGAGATACGGTAAATTAGAATAGGAGCTTTACGGTAGACCTCGACACCAGGAATACAACGCCGTAAACAGCGTGCACGTATGTCGCTTATTTCTCGAGAAATGGTCAAATCACGTGACACCGATTATCGTCTAATTGCGGCGAAAGTTACCGTCGGGCGATAAAACTGTATAGGGCCTTTATTGCGCATCTATACGAGGGGAATACCACACCGTAAGCAGCGAGTCTCTATCGTTCTTAGTTCCCGAGATATCGCCATGGATAATTTATAGAAAATTCGACGAAAATCGGCAAAAAAAAAAAAAAAAAAAAAATCGAAAAATTGTTTTGGTCTGAAACGAAATTTCTAGGCTTTAGGCGTATAATTACGGATTCTGTCTATTTATCGAGTATATCTTAATGAAGTTTACGGGGAAAACAGCCGTCTCAGTGAACCGACCAATCGTGCGTGACGAAGTATATATTAAATATTACTGCAGTTGCCCTCGGGCTACAACCACTCGTGCGTGACGAAGTGTATCCTTGTAACACTCGCTATACCTTACATACCTTCGTAATTCGCTTGACTGCTTAGGTCGCATTGAGAATGGTGTCATACACGTCCTGATCATGATTAAAGCGTGTTTGGACTTGCATATATATATACATCGTCCGCTTGATAATAATGATGTGAATATCTGGAGGACTAGTATGGTATGTCACCTAGATATGTTATATTTTCATTAGCATCCCCTCGAGCTATCGACGCGGTTCGCTGAACAGACCTACAACCTCGCAGCACGTCGACCATCGGCTTCCCCGCTTCCCTGTTTTTAATTGCTTTTAATTTGTTTTTTGTCCCAGAAATGTCCTCGTATATTGACCTACTTTTTAAAATTGTTTTTAATTTGTTTTTTATATTTTTTAATTAATTTGTGTTTAATTATACGGCCCACTGAGCGGACATGAAACACCGCAAACATCTCGGGCTATTGTCCCGGTCCGGTGAACAGACGTTGACCTACAACCCCTTGGACTATGTTCGTGACACTATAGATAGACGAACACCGCGCGACTTCGACCTATCCATGACGTCACCTCGACCTACTTATGACGTCACCTCGGCTGCCCTGCGTTAGAACCGGCTAATTATATTCTACTGACAACACTAAAGTCTGTCCAAAAGAATCAGTCAATTTGGAGCTGATCAAAAGTCCTTTGTATACTGGCTTCAAAGTAAACGAATAATTAAAATGAACACACTTTGGTAGCAAGTAAAACTACTAACGATATTCAGTTCAACCAATATAGAACGAAACTAAAAAATGTCGCGTTCTAACCCTTTATCAGCAATAATGGTTGGCCAATGTATTTGAGGCTCATAGGCGACAAAACTAGAAAAGTTTGTGCACTTTGAAAAACCATGTTGTGCTCGAACGATAACACCGTAAACAATTTGTGTTTTGTCAGTTCAAACTATAAGCAAAGAAACATATTCGCAGTAACCAATCGAAATAAATGATTTCCTTTGTTGTATCAGCCTACACGGTCGCATTCATCACTGCGGGGAGTTTGGTACATGACTGAAATTATCGACAAGGGGGAAAACTCTGTATAAGCCAAAGATTTTCTGTGGTTATGACAAAATTTAACCACAACTACACCGTTTTATGATATTACAAGAATATTTATGAGTATTTCTAATGTATTAGAATGTTTAAAGATATACATAGTACCAATGTGTTAAATGGCTAGTCGAATTTGTTGCATTCCAAAATAAACAATACGAAATTTTCACGAAATAAGACTTCAAATACCCAGTATAAATGGGCAGTGCGTTGTCCCATAACACCCTGGCTTTATTATAAATAAGCATACTTACCTGGCACAAGTAGAGTTCAGCCCTCAGAGTGAACGGACGTACAATTACAATATTTATAGCGCAGTCATTGTTAATGGTCACATTTCTGACCCATTTAGAATTTCCCGCAGTGTAAGGCAAGGCTGTGGATTGTCTCCCTTGCTATATATTCTCTGCTTAGAGCCATTTGCAATACAAGTCAGTAAAGATAATGAAATTGTCGGGGTAAAGCTACCTGGTTCCTCACTTGAGGCAAAAATATCGCTTTATGCCGACGACAGCACGGGCATTTGCTGTTCCGAACGTTCTATATCTAAGCTTTTATATTGGTGTGAAGTATTTGCTAAAGCCTCGGGCTCAAAATTGAACTTGTTAAAAACTAAAGGTGTCTTTCTAGGTAAATGGAAAACAAGATCAGACCATCCTTTCGGAATATCCTGGATAGACAATGCAAAAATTTTAGGCGTCTTTTTGGGAGGAGACGTAAATTCTTCAAATTGGGGTCCCATTTTGCTCAAGTTAATTAAATCATTGAATTTATGGAAATTTAGAGGGCTTAGTTTATACGGGAAAAGTTCTGTCTTGAAGTCGGTTGCATTAAGTAAGTTAGTTTATGTGGCCACAGTTCTTGATATTCCAAAAGAATACATAAAGAAATTTGAAAAAGAAATGTTCTCCTTTTTGTGGAATAACCGAAATTATGAACCGGTTGCTAGAAATTCTCTGTATGCTGACTTTCTCAGCGGGGGATTATCTTTGGTCCATATACAAACTAAAGTCGATTCTCTTCGGATGCTTTTGCTCCACAAATTAATCAATAATTATGAAGCTAAATGGACTGTACTGGCGCGGTATTGGATCGGTTTATCTCTCCGTTTCATCAGACCAGATTTTGCTTCCATCACGGTGCCACATTCTACTGAAATACCCCCTTTTTATGACAATTTATTAAAACTGTTCAGACGATTTTCGGATTTATATCCTAATTTTGACTGGACTCAGCCATGTACGGCAAAGTTTTTCTACAATTTGCTTGTAAAGCACGTGTGTGTTGCGCCAAGGGTCTTGCGTGTTTTTCCCAGTATAGACTTCAAACCCGTATGGAGGAATATTTTAAATAAATGTCTAGATCCTGCCGTGCGTAATCTTGCGTTTAAATTAGGTCATGATGTCTTACCAGTCAACGCTGTTCTGTATAGATGGCATGTCACAAATAATCTCAAATGCCCCTTTTGTTCACAAATAGAAACCACAGAGCATCTTATGGTTTATTGTCAAAATGTTCGTGCTCTGTGGAATTTGGTATTTGGTTGGATATTTGATTTGTCTGGTATTACTTTACGATTAAGCAGTGCAATTATTCGTTTTGCTATATTTCCTAGGTTTCATGTGTCATATCACTTTGAAATAGCCCTTATTCTAGTGTCTGAGGCACGCCTTGTCATTTGGTCATGTAGGAACGAAACTGTGTTCCATAATAAACAAATCAATCCGGCATTTCTAATTGTTAGATTGCTGGGCCGTCTTCGGGTTCGTATTTTGGCAGATTTTGAACGCTTTTCTAGAACTACATTCATTAAATTTTGGTGTTCATCGCAAATATTTTGCCAAGTTGTACATGATAAAGTCATATTTTTATTTGATTAATCAGTATATAAATTTTGTATGTTTGTTCTCTGTATACAAGTAGCTAGTTTGCTTCGAATTATTATTTTCACTTTCACCGAGTCGTCTACAGCTGCACATTTCCGTTTGTGCTCTGTTGTCGTTTCCGAATTCTAATACTTAGATCATTATGGGCTCTGTGTTATTTTTATCTGGACCGGCCAACATTTGTGTTAGAGGCTATTTTTAGAATGCTTGTCGATTTCTGTACTGAATGATAGTCGATTTCAGTCAATCCTTGTTCGTTTCAGACATAAAGATGTTGCCGTAGTCTCTTTTGATAGGCTACTTCTTTACATGTACAAGGCAGGGCTATACATATTTATTTTCTTCAACAATTACATTTGGTTCTTTATTGCAAACATAATCGTATAGTACAAATGTTGGCCATGCAGTATATTGAATCATTATATATTGATTGCAAATATTTTTTAACTGTACAGCAAACATGTATATAGAGCTTTTTTAATTATTTTTCATACGTTTCGCTATATTGTCTGTCTGCGTCATATGTAAATTACACAATGTATATTTCTAATTGTTTGATTGCTTCGTGCAATAAATTTATCAAAAAATCGAGAAAAAAAATTGAACGGACGTACTTTTGTGTTCTGCCAAACCAGCCAAGCTTTCCCAGCCTTTGTGTTACTCTGCGGTCTTTGTTCCCCGGGCGTTACAGGATTACCTAAACTACAACAACAGTGGGAGAAACCAGCCAGCCAGAGCTAAGTTTTGAATTCAATTTTTGCACCTAAACTAATATTTTCTATCACTAAAGTCACCCCTTACCAAATAACAACTAGTCCTGATCTAAACAAAAACAAATCAAACAATGGAAGCCTCCCAATCCACCGTAAAAACGCCTAAAAGGAAATTCTCAGAAATCAACACTGATCAAACCCCATCTCACAAAAAACACGCACCCTGTCCCAAATCCCCAAGTAGTCTAGCAAATTTTATCGCCATCATTCATAGTTTAACTCAACTGAGAGCATGTAAATTCCCAAAGGCCAAGGTAGCAAACGATCTCAAAAAATGTGCTGGTGACGTCCATCAAATCTTTGAACTTCCGGGTGGTGATCTGAAAGTCCACTGCAAATCACAAACTCAGTACGACAAATTATTACGTTTAGACCTGCTAGCAGATAAACCTGTCTCGGTAAAACAATTCATACAGCGTAGAGAGCAATGCAAAGGAGTAATTTATGGAATTGACCTCAGTGTCAAACTAGAAGACATTTTCCCCACTCTCTCAAAACAAAACGTCGTATATGCCAAAAGAATGCAAAAGAACAAACAGGAAACGACAAGCATTATGCTAGTATTCAAAGGATCAAAATTACCGGAAACTGCCCGGCTATGGCTTCGTAACATTATAGTTAAACCTTTTTTTGACACACCAAAACGATGCCATAACTGTCAGAAATATGGTGGTCATATAGCCAGATTTTGTAAATCCCAAGTTGTATGTGCGAAATGCTCTGGAAATCATAATTACGAAGAATGTACTGAAACTAAAGTAACATGTGTAAACTGCAAAGGCAATCATTCAGCGGCCTACAAAGGTTGTATAGCTTTCAAAGAGGCAAAAAGAGTTGAATTCACTAAAGCAGAAAAAGGGATTTCTTACGCAGAAGCTGTAAAAGAAACCAGAATGAATAGAAAATTCAGTATAGAAATGACCACCGCTCTACACAATACAAAGGCAACTGAGACAATAGTCACAGCCGTGAACACAAACCCAGGTGATACAATGGAGACCGAAAACAATGAACAAGAAACAGAAACAAAGAACCTAACCAAGCTAGACCTGTTGGGCTTTATCAACATTGTGTTAAACTCAGTTATTAACCCCCTGCAACCTAAGCTTAATAAGACCGACATGATAGTAAAAATTGCGCGGGACTTCCTTAATTGGGAGTTTAGCTCGGATGAAATTATTAACTGGGGGAAAAATCCGAAATACGATAAGAAAACATCCACACCCCTAGAAAAGTCTATCCCGGCCCTCAACATAACAACATAAGATAATCCACTTGCCAATGCATCAGTCACAAAACGAGAGATATAACTAATACAAAATTCAACAAAAACCAATTATCAATACTCCAATGGAATGCCCGAAGCATCGGGGAAAACGGGGACAATCTTAAAGTCTTAGTAAATGAAATCAGCCCAGATATAATTTGTGTTCAGGAAACATTTCTGAAGCCAGGAAAAAATAAATTTACAATAAACGGATATAAGTCGTATAGATCAGACAGACTTACAGGTGCACTAGGGGAAACCTGATATTAATAAAAGAGCATCTGATTCACATCGAACTAGATAAAAGCCCTACCAGTGACGATCTCGAATGGCACGCTATCCAGGTCTTCTTCAATAACAAACCTATTAACATCATTAATTTATATGCCCCAGGAAATCTAAAGAAAATCTCCCCAAAAGAACTGGACAACATCACAAAGAAATTTAACTCCCCTATTATCATATGTGGTGATTACAACAGTCATAACCCCATTTGGGACGACAATTGCACCAAGGCAGACGAAAAAGGCCAAGTAGTGGAAAAATGGCTTGACCAAAATAACCTATGCTATTTCAATAATGGCCACGGGACGCGAATAGACATGAACACCGGTAAACTATCTGCAATAGATTTGACTATTGTCTCCCCTGATCTAGCTGTTAAATCCGAATGGGAAGTGATTCCTGACACGCTTGACAGCGATCACTTCGCCATTCTGACGAAAATTAGTATAAAACCGGACTCTGAAAGGACAGACGCTCTCCCACGCTTCCAATACTCCAAGGCAGACTGGGAAAGCTTCCAAAACGATTGTCAAAGTCTAATTCATGACGATATACTTAGTAATGATATAGAGACTTTCAATGAAAATATAACCAACAAACTTCTTAACATAGTACAAAGACATATTCCAGTTACGAATAAGCGGCCCAACAAAAATCCAGTGCCTTGGTGGAACCAAGAGTGTGGAAAGAACATCGCAGGAAAGAAAAAAGCACTAAGAAAATTCAAAAAAAGTCGGCTCCAGAGTGATCATGAAAGATATAAGGAACTGAAAAGAATAGCAGAAAAAAGCGTCAAAGAAGCTAAATCAAGATGCTGGGAAGATTTTTGCAACACTATAGATATAGAAACTAACTCAAAGAAAGTATGGAATAAAATAAAAAGCATTCAAGGGAAAGCAACTAACACAATACCTGTACTAAACAAAACAAAGAGAACTAATCTCGAAAAGGCAGAATATCTTGCTGAATCATTCGCATCAAACAGTAGCGATAGTAACCTGAAACCAGAATTCAGAAAAATCAAACAAGAAACGATCCTGGAAAATGACACAAATGATTATATAGAAAACTACCTTAACGGAGACTTTAATATCAATGAATACAGAAAAGCTTTACACTCTAAAAAAGAAAGTTCACCCGGCGAAGACAAACTAGGGTATACAATCCTAAAGCACCTACCAAACAACACTCAGGAACTAATTCTAAAACTAATTAATGTGAGCTGGAAGACCAAACAACTCCCGAACAAATGGAAATCATCTATTGTTATCCCAATACCAAAACCTGGTAAAGACCCATCAGACAGTAAGTCATATAGGCCGATCTCACTGACGTCAAATTTATGCAAAATTATGGAAACCATGGTCAAAAATAGACTTGAATATCACCTGGAAAGCAACAACCTGTTAAACAAAACACAAAGCGGCTTTCGGAAAAAAAGAAGTACTTTAGACCACATAGCCAGACTCCAACACTCAATCAAAAAGGGTAATGCCAAACACCAATATACATTAGGCATTTTCTTGGATATAGAAAAGGCATTTGACCTTGTATGGCAGGACGGGATTATCACCCAATTAAACAACCTAGGAATTAAGGGCAGGATACAACACTGGATAAAAAATTTTCTTCATGACCGAAACTTCAAAGTTCGTATTGGTAACACCATATCCATGGACCACTAGCTAGATAACGGCACCCCACAGGGCAGCGTCATAAGCCCCACCCTTTTTAACATCCTGATTAATGGCATGGCCAACGAAATTGACACAAAACATCCCGAAATTGAACAATCACTTTTTGCTGACGATGCTGCCATGTGGAAATCTGCTGGCTCGATAAAAAAATTAACAAGTATAATGCAAAAGGTACTAAATACAGTTAGCGACTGGGCCGATAAATGGGGATTCAAATTTTCAGCTGTCAAAACTACCGGTGTGCTATTTTCAAATAAACAAAACACAGACCTCACGCTATCACTAGGAGGCCAGAAAATCGAGTTTAAGAATAGTGTCAAATACCTAGGTATGATCTTCGACCGAAAACTCACTTGGAAAGACCACATCGACCAATTAATTATTCGGTGTAACAAAGACCTGAACCTTATGAGGTGCGTATCGGGTACCAACTGGGGGGCCAATAAACATAGCTTAATCAAATTATATCAAACACTCATCAGATCCAAAATAGACTATGGTTCAATCGCCTACCAATCAGCAAGCAAGACCCAGTTAAAAAGAATAAACAGCATTCAGTATTCGGCCTTAAAAATAGCCACCGGGGCGTTCAAAGGAACTCCTCTGTGTAGTCTACAAATAGAAACTAATGAAAAACCCTTACATTTAAGACGAGAAGAGCTGTCAATGAAATATGCAGGGAAAACAATAGCCAAGGGCGAAAACCACCCATGCCACAACATTTTTGGCCCTAAAACCGAATATGAATACCTAAAAATGAAATGGGAAAAAGACTCCGCACCACTAGGTTACACGATAGAACGATTATTCCAAGAACACGACATTCCTATCTCTTGTATCTCTGACACTGATAAGGTCAATAGACCACCATGGCAACTAATCACACCACACGTGGACACGAATATACATAGCTACATCACCAAACAGGACAACCCAGAGCATATAAGGGTCACTGCCATCGAATATATTGACACACATTGGAAAAATCGCTTGAAAATATATACAGACGGCTCCAAAAACACAAGTCACAATACAGGATCTGCATTCGTTATACCAGAACTTGACATTCACGAAGGTTTCAAACTACCAGACAATATGTCTGTATACACCACTGAATTAGTCGCCATAATCAAGGCCCTCGAATGGGTTCTTCAGAACCGACCGGTTTCCACCGTTATTCTTAGCGATTCCTTAAGCGGCCTGGTATCTATAGAGAACTCCAAATCCGACAGCAGACCTGACCTCATACACGAAATAGAAATTTTATGTACACAAATACGAGACAATGACATTGACGCCATTTTAGCTTGGATTCCCGCCCACGTGGACGTTAGGGGAAATGAAGCCGCCGATAGGACAGCCAAAGACAGCCTCACCAAAACTGCACCTGACGTGCATATAGGACTAGGAACCAAAGAACTTAATTCTATCATTAAAACCAGAATAGATAGTAAATGGGAAAAGGAATGGAACGAAGAAAACCGAGGTAGATGGCGACATAGTATTCTAGATAAGGGGAAAAGACAGAGTTGTGGATTCCAGCTAGACAGTAAACGTGACGACCGCATCATCACAAGATTAAGCAAAACAGGACTAAAATCACACCTCTCTAAGCTAATAAAAAACACATCACCACTATATGCACCTCATGCAACAACGAAGAAGAAACGATAGAACATTTTATACTCAAATGCCCAAAACATGACCCCTATCGCCGCACACTGGAAAACGAGCTCAAAAACTTAAATGTCCCTCTGTCGTTGGCTTCTATATTAAATCCTAAACCACCTCTTATAAACAAGGTATACACCACCTTACTAGCTTACATCAAATCGACTGACTATTACTCTATCATTTAATACTATATGGTTACACCAAGAAACCAAAGACCAAATTTAAATAAATGTAGCACGCTTAGAGTCAAAACTATATTACAGGGGCGGAAATAAGGGTCAGTGATCAGAAATGACTGATCAAATTTGGACACTAACCAATCAAAATGTCATAGCAATAACATAGACAAATTCACTAATCAAATTAAAAGCTCCTAATAATGAGCACCGATCAAATTGTGTTCCCTTATTTCCAATTACAAGCGTCTAGTCCGTCATTCATAATCCAGCCGTCGTCCATTAGAGAATATCCGCGTCCATAATCCAAAGACCTATTCCATTTCCATATAACAGTATTAGCACCAAATTCAAAAAGACAAAAGTATACATAAACATAGGCTTGTTTCCTACAAGAGAGAAGCGGTCAACAATTTTCAATGATGCCGGCAAGACATCATGATGTTCCAAATATCAAATTCGTATCGCTGATCTGTATACTTAATCCATAATATTCGTTATAGAGTCGTCATCTAAAAATGATGTACCTCAGTCACGCTTTGATTGTGACTGTTCATATGAGTACCATGAGGATCTTAAAGTACATGGAGTTCATGACTAGCCCAGGTTAAAGAAAGATTAGACACATTACCGAAACGTAGCGCCATAGATCTTACTGCGCTACGTTCGTATTTTACTATCAACATGCGATATGTATCGCCAAATTTGAAAACTTTGAGTGGAGGCGCTTGGTGGAATAGCCCTGTTTTTCAGTTTCTGCTGTGTTTTTGTGACGTTTAGTTAGATCTATACACATTAACACGGATCAACCGAGTGCTATAAGCGAGATATGTATACCTCATATGCAGGTCCCACTGGAATATTACTATCAGAAAGGGATAGTTTACGATGTCGAAAACTGTAATCATCTCTTTTGTCATAAAGTCGACGAGAAGAGGAAGAGAATGCCCGCTTCATTTTTTTTTTTATAGAGACAGAGATCTAAATATGATGTGCCTGTAGGGCTATCTGTAGTTTCCTTCAATCCAGTGAAGGTGGATATATATCCTTCACTGCGTCATTTATATAGCGATTATCCACAGCGAGAAGATCGTCTATATAGGGTTTGGTGAATGAGAAGAACGGGCTTTGAATGGATCGGTTTTTGAAAGCGCCTGCATATAGTCATATTCATAAGAGAACAGATACAGGTCGGCCAACAGGGGTGCACAATTAGTACCCATTGGAATACCTATATGCTGCTGATATATTGGTACCAAATTTCATAGATATTTTAATGAAATTCTATAAGCAAACTCTATAAACAAAGAAACATCACATGAATGGTATCTCTTGTATGTGATCGAGCTAAAGAATGCTTTATGGCTTCCGACATTAATATATCTACGATCGGTTTTCTTGAACACAGATACTATTAATGAACTTATACGGTCAATAAGGTCCTGATGAGGGATTGTAGTATAGAGAGTCGAGAAATCCCATGTGGATACATGTCTGTACGGTATGTGACCTTTAGCATCAAGTTCTTCCGTAAGACATTTTGAATTTTTCAATATCCACATACATTCAACGCCAGAGTTCTTAGAAATAGTGGCGCATACCTTTCCCAAAATGCTTTTACCTCCTGAAGGGCCCTCGTCAATAGGGTTGAAAGAAGCTTGGTGGTGCAGCTTCTAGAACCAGCTATGAATCTAGCGTTGTATGGTGATTTATGCATTTTGGGAGTCCAGTATATTTTTGGTATGTCGTTAAGATTGGTTGGAAGACAAATACCTCTTTCCCTGAGAAACTTTTTGTGATTGTTAAATAAATCTTCCAGAGTAAATGCAGTTTGGGAGTAAGTAGACGTTTTTGATGAAGATATGTCTACGCTCAATTCTTTAACCAGCACCTGGTAATAGTAATATTTACATATGAATATTATATTATTCGGAGCTTTGTCTGCTGGGACTATGACGAATTTACTCTGGAGATTTGCTAGAACTTCTTGCGAATTGTTTAGGAATAAACATGTTATCTGGTATTAGTTATAGCCCGACACCTACTATATACAACTATGTATAGATATAAACAATAGACATAGTCTTGTGATGTCCTCGAGCGCTTTCGTCTTTTAAGACTTCATCAGGAGGAACGATTTAAAGTATGAATATTTGCAGTCGTGTTCGGCAATATTTCAGCCGAGCCACGGTATACGTGAAAAACACGGAATCTCGGTATTAGGGCTGTCACAGACGGCATAAAGCCGTGTCCACGGTGTAAAGGGTGTAAAGCCAAACAACCGGCAGGGTATCAAGCAGTTGTGGAAATAAAATGAACCTAAGAATAAAATCATAAAAAAGGAAATAAAATAGCCAGTGGTTGGCTTATACCGCCGCTAAATTTGTGCTAAAAAGTGTATGGAAATAGACGTTTTAGGGTCTAGATGGGTCTCTAGTGGTCTGATGGAGTTGAGTGAGGTATCAACGTAAAGCAGTCGTGAAGGAGCATCCAGTCATGGGTGGGTGCATGTAAAATTAGGATTTTTTCCCGAAAATATAAAAGCGGACCACGGACTTTACCCCTAAAATAGTGGAAAACACCTATCAACCCTAGCCAAAATGGCTAATATCGGTCGCCGGGCTTATTGGGACCTGCCTATCAAGTCAATGGGGTGGGTGCATGTAAAATTAGGATTTTGCCCCGAAAATATAAAATCGGAACGCGCACTTTACCCCTAAAATAGGGGAAAACACCTATCAACCCTATTCCAATTTCGGAGCTCCAAGAGCTCCGGAGCTCCGAGTTCCAAGAGCTCCGGAGATCCGAGTTCCAAGAGCTCCAGAGCTCCGAGTTCCAAGAGCTCCGGAGCGAGTGACGGGCGAGTGAGTGTGAGTGAGTGAGTGAGTGAGTGAGTGAATGAGTGAATGAGTGAGTAAAGCGTGCGCAACGGCCGTGAGGCGTCCCCAACGCCCGTCTTAACGCGTGGACGCACTAACGACGGTGAGTGCGTGAGTGAGTGGGATCCTACTGGACTAATGTAACGTCCGTTTTCCTCATTTTGCGCATGCGCAGTATGGCCGTCGTATATAAAGCAGGCATTTTGGGGATTCGTGGAGGTTTGTTGAGTGGTTGACCATCCCTGGTCAAATGGATCGTGTGGGGTATCAGTGTGAAGCTCTCGTAGGAAAAGTGGAAATTGCCCCTCATTTGTGGGGCGCTCACTCCCGGTTGTGTGGGGCGCTACCCTCGGCCAATCAGAAGCGAGTATTTTGACCCGGTGCATTATGGGACATATCCAAGATGGCGGAGTCTGCCTTCTGGTTCAAGATGGCGGCACGTCCGGTGTCGAAAACTGACCATTTTGTCGGAATGTGGTCATCTGGTGTCGAAAACTGGACCTTGTATAGGTTCCGCCTAATTTGGTGTAGAGATGGACCACTATTGGTCCGAATGCGTCCTGTGGGGTGTCATCTTGTGTCATCTCGGAGTGCAGATCACAATTTGAGGGATGTTCACGTCATCTGTGATGTCATTGGTGACGTCATCAGTAGGAGTAGTAGCCAAAGTGGGCATTTTGGAGCAGTGAAATAAGGTATTTGGTGTAGAGATGGACCACCCGTGGTTCGAATGTGTCGAGGAAGTGTCATCTTGCCGTTCTCGGGGTGTAGACTCCATTTGCGGGATGTCCACAGCATCTGCGACGTCATCGAGTAGTAGCAAAAGAAAATGTTTTATAATTGGCTCAGTGCCAATTTTTTCCCACGATTTGGACTGATGAGGGACACATGTTCATTCCTATATTTACAGAAACTACCACCACCATCACCACCACCACACACCACCACCACCGCACACCAGCACCACCACCACCAACGCCACCACCGGGCGTTGACGGGCGTCAACGCCCGGTGGTGGTGGTGGTAGCTCCCGTGTGGCAGAGCTCTTGGATCGGAGCTCTTGGAGCTCAAAGCTTGTGGAGCTCAGCGCTCGGAAATGGCGTCACCGCATGCATGCGCGCGTACCTGTGCTGCACCCGCATCCTGGTGTACCCTATTCCCTACGGGCTATAGGATACAGGGTGCACCACAGGTACGCGCGCATGCATGCGATGGCGGCATTTCCGAGCTCTGAGCTCCACAAACTTTGAGCTCCAAGAGCTCCGATCCAAGAGGTCTGCCACACGGCAGCTACCACCACCACCACCACCACCGGGCGTTGACGCCCGTCAACGCCCGGTGGTGGCGTTGGTGGTGGTGGTGGTGGTGTGCGATGGTGGTGGTGTGTGGTGGTGGTGGTAGTGTCTGTAAATATAGGAGTGTCCCTCGTCAGTCCAAATCGTGGGAAAAAATTGGCACTGAGCCAATTATAAAACAGTTTCTTTTGCTACTACTTGTACTGCTGACGTCACTGATGACGTCACAGATGCTGTGGACATCCCGCAAATGGAGTCTACACCCCGAGAACTGCAAGATGACACTTCCTCGACACATTCGAACCAAGGGTGGTCCATCTCTACACCAAATACCTTCTTTCACTGCTCCAAAATGCTCACTTTGGCTACTACTCCTACTGATGACGTCACCAATGACATCACAGATGACGTGAACATCCTTCAAATCGTGGTCTGCACTCCGAGAACTACAAGATGACACCCCACAGGACGCATTCGGACCAATAGTGGTCCATCTCTACATCAAATTAGGCGGGACCCATACAAGGTCCAGTTTTCGACACCAGATGACCACATTCCGACAAAATGGTCAGTTTTCGACACCGGACGTGCCGCCATCTTGAACTAGGAGGCAGACGCCGCCATCTTGGATATGTCCCATAATGCACCGGGTCAAAATACTCGCTTCTGATTGGCTGAGGGTAGCTCCCCACACAACCGGAAGTGAGCGCCAGACAGATGAGGGGCAATTTCCACTTTTCCTACGAGAGCTTCACACTGATACCCCACACGACAAGCCTCCACGAATCCCCAAAATGCCTGCTTTCTATACGACGGCCATACTGCGCATGCGCAAAATGATGAAAACGGACGTTACATTAGTCCAGTAGGATCCCACTCACTCACTCACTCACTCACTCACCGTCGTTAGTGCGTCCATGCGTTAAGACGGGCGTTGGGGACGCCTCACGGGCGTTGTGCACGCTTCACTCACTCACTCACTCACTCACTCACACTCACTCACTCGCCCGTCAACGCCCAGTGGTGTCGTCGGAGCTCCGGAGCTCTTGGAACTCGGAGCTCCGGAGCTCTTGGAGCTCCGAAATTGGGATAGGGTTGATAGGTGTTTTCCCCTATTTTAGGGGTAAAGTCCGCGTTCCGCTTTTTATATTTTTTACATGCACCCACCCCATTAACTTGATAGGCAGGTCCCAATAAACCCGAGGACCGATATTAGCCCTTTTGGCTAGGGTTGATAGGTGTTTTCCACTATTTTAGGGGTAAAGTCCGTGTTCCGCTTTCATATTTTCGGGAAAAAATCCTAATTTTACATGCACCCACCCATGACTGGATGCTCCTTCACGACTGCTTTACACTGATACCTCACTCAACTCCATCGGACCACTAGGGACCCACCTAGACCCTAAAACGTCTATTTCCATACACTTGGTCTACTGCGCATGCGCAGAATGACGTCAGTTCCTCGTCATACTAGTCCAGGCGGATGCCCCCTCACGTATCCTTTACAACGATACGTCACTCGACACTCGACCTCGAACAGTAAGACTATATTTCTCATTTATCTGCTGTACGGACCTCACTTAAATTGTATATGGTTTTGGTATTGTAAATAAATATTTGATTGTTGATCCTTGACACCACACAATTTTTCTGCTGCGTTATCCTATTATCGTTTATGACATAACAAAACCAAATTTGAAAAGAATCCGTTCAGTTTTTTAAAAGTTATTGTCCGAAAACAAAATTTTAACTTGGCTCCCAGATGGCGCTACCTATCCCAAGGGAGATCTTGAGGCGTGGTAACCACATACAAAATTTGAAAAGAAAAAGAAGTTATTGTCCGGAAACGAAGTCGGTCGGATGCACGGACGGACGGACGGACGGACGCACGTCCAGACGGACAGATGGACGGACGAACCCCAATACGATAGCCCCCTTTAGCCCTTCAGGCGTCGGGGAACAAAAACAATCGAGAGTACGAAGAAGAATTTTTGAGATTACAAACGAAAAATTTAATAGGGTTTTCAAAACGATGAAAATCTGTTTTTTTTTTTAAATTACTGATTCGCTGTGATAATTCCATCAACTCGTTTCTTGGAAAATATAGGCACTGTATATGCATTGCTGTTGTCAGACAGCCCTTGTTTATAATCAAAATATTCTGGCTGCAGAATATGGGAATTATGTAACATTTACGATATGAAATGATTGCTGGATGATTTGTTTTCAGTTTCCTCGACTTAAGCCAGGCCATGGACTCCTTCTGTCTGTTATTAAAACATTTCAATGATTTGGGCAATTAGATTGGTTGTTTATTAATTCATTATTAATTCATTATAATGACCGAGTTCCTCGACAGGGAGTTCATTCAGACCGACCCCTGATTTACGAGCCTAGCGCCCTACCAACTGCGCTAAAGGGAAATCCCCGCTAGCTACAAGCTGGTACAGGCACTGGTGCTAAAGGGAAATTCCCGCTAGCTACAAGCTGGTACAGGCACTGGTGCTGAGGAAATTCCCGCTAGCTACGAAGCTGGGTACGGGCACTGGTGCTAAGGGAAATTCCTAGCTACAAGCTGGGTACAGGCACTGGTGCTAAAGGAAATTCCGCTAGCTACAAGCTGGTACAGGCACTGGTGCTAAAGGGAAATTCCCCTAGCTACAAGCTGGTACAGGCACTGGTGCTAAAGGGAAATTCCCGCTAGCTACAAGCTGGTACAGGCACTGGTGCTAAAGGGAAATTCCCGCTAGCTACAAGCTGGTACAGGCACTGGTGCTAAAGGGAAATCCCGCTAGCTACAAGCTGGTACAGGCACTGGTGCTAAAGGGAAATTCCCGCTAGCTACAAGCTGGTACAGGCACTGGTGCTAAAGGGAAATTCCCGCTAGCTACAAGCTGGTACAGGCACTGGTGCTAAAGGGAAATTCCCGCTAGCTACAAGCTGGTACAGACTCAGACAATAGCTTCCTACATGAAGTATCTACCCAAACCTCATGTTATTACATATAGTCTCAATAATTTTGGTATTAAGTAAAAACACGGCATATAATGTCCAGATATGGTAATATAGATGAAACCGGGAAAAAATATACTGAGATCATATAGCGATGCTCGAAAGAATGATTCAATAGACTGCATATTTATTCTTGAATTCATGACCACACGAGCGTTGGAGAAATGCTACATATAGATCTTGTCAATTTCGATTACTATAAGAATAGACCCGTCCATGACGAGAAATATAATACACTCACGTACACTTCTATCATTTCTATAAGATATATACAAAACGAGAATCTATAAGATATCTACAAAACGAAAACTGAAAAAAAAAACTGAAAAGAAACTGAAAAAAAAAACCCACACGGACACAATATTCCTTTCCTTATTAATAACATTGACTCTGCAATCTTTTAGCTTGAAGAATTGTCCATTTCAAATTTTCATAACCTTAAGGCGAAGGGGGATATGAGAGATTTTGAGATTTTTTTTTGTCAGGTTGAAATTTTCAAAAAGGCACTAAATTATCAAGCGCGCATTATTTAAAGCCAGAAAGATAGGAAACACAATTAAATACAAGAAAATATGACTATTTCTTTAACTAATTCGAAAAAATGACTTTGTGGAACCAAATTGATAAAAAATGTGGTGGATTTTTCGAAATAAAATTTGGAAATTGAAGAAATGTGGTCACTGTTTAACTCACGAATAAAGCTGAATCATCTCTTCGTTGAGGGCAAACAAGAATGACCTACTCGAAGTTGTTGGAAAATAGAATGCTACACGTGGTCAAGCAAACTGAATTGTTCGGAAAAATGGCGATTCACATTTCTTCCTGCTCAGGTGGACATATTCCGGCCTCGGTACATCAACCCTTTGCACAAAATTGAACACCTGTTAATCAAAGTCAATCTGAACGAGACAGTCAATCAACCTGTTGTTGTTGTTGTTTCGTGTTGTTGTTGTTGATGGCACATGGCCCAGAGGGTTAAGGATCATCAGGATCTGTG
Source organism: Hanleya hanleyi (assembly GCA_036873755.1). Taxonomy (NCBI): domain Eukaryota; kingdom Metazoa; phylum Mollusca; class Polyplacophora; order Lepidopleurida; family Hanleyidae; genus Hanleya; species Hanleya hanleyi. The sequence goes on along the minus strand of JAVTVY010047099.1, from coordinate 2,659 downwards.
ACATTTTTGAAAGTTTTTGCCAAGTCCAAATTTCCAAAAACGCCCGTCATCATTATAATGCCCAAATTTTATGACAGAATGATACCATGGGACATGAAATGACAAAAAATGTATTTCTTTTTTTTTTGAAATTCTTTTCAATACCTTTGTGAAGGAAAAATGTAATGAAATGACAAAGAATTTCGTGAAGCGACTTTCAGAAAATAAATACTATAACGGGCCATGAAAACGCTAAATAAAATGACTCAACTAAGTTTTGGAGGTCCTACGAGCGAAATTATCCATTTCGCCGGAAGCACGTAGCCGCACTTACATATTTCGACTGTGCAAGTGAACACAAAATACCGCTGAAATTTCGCCATTTTGCCTCCGACGTCACAAGGAAATAAAGATAATTCAATAGAAAATAAACTACAGCAGATATTAAATTCAAATTTTCCACAAATACACAGTTAGATACGTACATTTAAGTCCACCTGTTGGCAAAGAAATCGAATTCAGCGCTTTGAAATCACACAGGTCGGAATGTGACAGTGCGTGCTTCTTTCCCAAACAAGGTGACCCATCACAACTCATACGCGCAAGTAGCTATGTCGAAGATATTGTCCATAACATCTATAAACATCAAAGAGGCATCATAATTCAGTAACATATGGTGATATTTAGAATACAAACTATTTAATTGAACAGTTTCAATGGTGAAAATCATTTTTGGAAATCTCCTTAGAGATGTACTTTTTCTAGCCGTCTTACTCTAATATCCTGTCGCCGCCTTCTCGAGAAATCGCGCGAGATTTTGATAATTTGTGAAAGTGAGGGAAAAAAGATTATTCGTCTAATTACATCAAATTTAGACAACAAAGATGGTATTATAGTGAATTTCGGTGAGTAGCACTCCGATCTGAATGATTCTGCATTCCGATCGCATGTTCTGAAAGCATTTGTCAATGAAAATGGGCGAGCGTAAACGTGTGTAGATGAATGACATTAACCCTCATGGCCGTGTGCCAACAACAACAACAACAATACGAAACAACAACAACAACATGTTGAATGACTGTCTCATTCAGATGACTTTGATTGCCAGGTGTTCAGTTTTTTGCGAAGGGTTAATGCATCGAGGCCGAAAAAAGTCCACCTGAGCAGGAAGAAATGTGAATCGCCATTTTCCGATTTTGAAAATTTCAACCTGACAAAAAAATGTCAAAATCTCTTTCATCCCCCTTGGCCTTAATATTATTCAGCTACGCTCCGTTTATGCTCACCCATTCTCATCGACAAACACTTTCAGAACATGCGATCGCAATGCAGACCCATTCATCTGGGAGGGCTACTCACCGAAATTCACTATTCTACCATCTATGTTGGCTATATTTGATGTAATTAGACGATTCATCTGTTTTTCATCAGTTTCACCAAAATATCAAATCTCGCGCGATTTCTCGAGAAGCAGGCGACGGGATATTAGAGTAAGGCGGCTCGTAAAGTAGATCTCCAGAGAGGTTGAAAGAAATGATTTTCTGCAATGAAACTTTCGAAATAAATATGTTGTATGCTAAATATCACCATATTTCACTCAATTATGATGCTTCTTTGATGTTTATACATGTTATTGACGATATTTCCGACATGCCTATTTTGGCGTATGAATATTTTTGAGATGTGATGGGTCACCTTGTTTGGAAAGAAGCACGCTCTGACCCATTCTGAACTGTGTGGAATCGAAGCGCTGAATTCGATGTCTGTGTCATGCAACTGATGGGTTGAAAAGTACGTATCTTACTGTGTATTTGTGGAAAATTTGAATTTGATATCTGCTGTAGTTTATTTTCTATTGAATTATCTTTATTTCGTTGTGACGTCGAAGGCAAAATGGCGAGATTTCAGCGGTCATATGTGATGACGTGCAGAGTTGAAAATGTATGTATACGGCCACGTGCTTCAGGCGAAATAGGATCTCCAAAACTTAGTTGAGTCATTTTATTTATCGTTTTCCTGGCCTGTTCTAGTATTTATTTTCTGAAAGTCTCTTCACGAAATTCTTTGACATATCATTACATTTTTGCTCCACAAAGAAATACATTTTTGTCATTTCATTGTCGCCAGGTATCATTGTGTCTTAAAATTTGGTCACTATAATGATGAGGGGCGTTTTTGGAAATTTAGGCTCAAAGATCCTGATGATCCTTATAAACTGGGCCGGTCTTTGAATCGAATCATCGTACTCGAAAGGTCTGACATATGGCACTGAACTCATCTGAAATTGTTCAATCGTATGCATGAATTATTCCCAGGAAATCACGAAAATACAAGTATCATTCACCCCTATAGGTTACTATTGAGCCTCTTACCTGTCCTTCCTCAAAGCTGCCACTATACTTCATGCATGAGATCACCCTTCGCCCGAACCTCAGTTAGAATCTCATGACTTGCGCAGTATGGGCATGACGCGTTGTCAGAAGTGGCAGGGATTTGAATACAAGCGTCTATAGTCCCATTTACGCCCGTAAGTCAGCATGCCCGGTCACTGAACTTACGCGTAACTCACGAACTGATTTCTGGGATTCCTCGCTAATCTCCAATCACACAGTCGCTGTCGAAAGAAGTTCGACCTTCATGAATATGGATTATCAGACCAGACACCTAGCATTCTCCATTT
>JAVTVY010047098.1:0-23332 GCA_036873755.1 Hanleya hanleyi | reverse complement strand
AGGTGATTTAAGTGTGAAATTTCAGGGTTAGTTCACTAAACAAGGTCTCTGTGTATAAGAGAATCATGTCGAATTCTCGTTATTATCTTTTGGTACATCAAATTATTGCATTCGCGAAAATGACTTCCAAGTCAATATGAAAGGTATCAAAATAAATTTAAAAAACTCTCAAAGAAATCAAGGTCCTAGCTTTTGACAACGAGATCAAATAGATCGCTTTTATGGTCAGTATCTGCTAATATATGACGTAATTTCATTCGTAAAACTGATTGACAAAGTAACGTAAATTGTGAAGTGTAGAACCAGTAAGTTCTAGCAGAAATTGGCTCTGACTTGAGAGAATGATGTCAAATGCAACATGTTTCTGCCCGTTGTCTGCTGATACACATAAGTATTGATTTTACGGAAGTGATTAATGCAATTCTAAAGGGATTATGGGTGCGGAAGAGGACGAGACCATCAATACCAGCGAAGCAAGGCCCTGGCTTGTGAGAATGAGGATAGAGGGACTGTGTTCCGAAAGAGGATCATTCGAAATAGCTATGTGCCAAATTTCATGCTTGTAACCGAAAGTACACAATATAACTACGATGTACTGTTCGCGCATAGGGTTGTCGGACTCATTAAGTACATTTGTACTACATAGTCATTTATGTATTATAAAACCGTTTGCGCATAAAGTCAGTTTTGAGTATTATCAATGAGTCGGTATAGCTAAGACATTGACAACGAGGTCAAATAGATCGTTTTTATGGTCAGTATCTGCTAATATATGACGTAATTTCATTCGTAAAACTGATTGACAAAGTAACGTAAATTGTGAAGTGTAGAACCAGTAAGTTCTGGCAGAAATGGGCTCTGACTTGAGAGAATGATGTCAAATGCAACATGTTTCTGCCCGTTGTCTGCTGATACACATAAGTATTGATTTTACGGAAGTGATTAATGCAATTCTAAAGGGATTATGAGTGCGGAAGAGGACGAGAACATCAATACCAGCGAAGCAAGGCCCTGGCTTGCGAGAATGGGGATAGAGGGACTGGTTCCGAAAGAGGATCATTCGAAATAGCTATGTGCCAAATTTCATGCTTGTAACCGAAAGTACACAATATAACTATGATGTACTGTTCGCGCATAGGGTTGTCGGACTCATTAAATAGTACATAGTCATTTATGTATTATAAAACCGTTTGCGCATAAAGTCAGTTTTGAGTATTATCAATGAGTCGGTATAGCTAAGACATTAAGTGGAAGTCCAGAGATTGGAGGGTCATTGTTTCGATTCCCACAGAGGGTTAAGTTATTCTTCCTTTCAAAACATATTTCCATATATGCGAATTGCTTGGGGGTAAAGTTAAACATCTTTATTCGGTGAAAGTTGCTGAGTTGTTCCGCTTACTTCTGAAACGTAATTGTTGCGTTTGTTTTTATGATGCATGATCTATAATTTGATACCAAGTATTATTCAATGTTAATCATAATGATAATGCGTTACTTGTTATGCTTCTTCGCCAATTTGTGTTTTATCTAGATTTGGTAGATAAAATGATTACTAGAAGTAGTGAACTTATTTTTCTACTTTCTAAGACAGTCGCCTGGGACTGTATGCAAATTAGCTGAACCACCGACAAGGTTGCGGCTCATCTTCTTTGGTATATAAGAAATCCAAGGATCTTAAATTGTGTATACATCTGCATACTGTTCAATGAAAATGGTAATAATATCTGAAGACAGTGACTGATGTGACGACCGACAGCTTTAAAGCGACTGACGTAAGAGAATTGAAGTCTGAACGGAAATCAACGAAGCAATAATTCATTCCACCGAATATAGTTGCAAATGAATTCAAACGCGCTTGAATGCAGTGTTGTCATGTGAGATTGGAGGTTGAAAAGAAAAGTGTGGCAGAGATCACACTCTCTTAGCGCATGCGCATTTCAAAAAGTCACAAGAAGAACAAGAACAACAAGAACAACAACAACGCGAGCCTCCCGTAGACCTGCGTGCCGCAGGTAAAAAAATGTTGATCTATACGTGTTGTCTGGCCTTCTACTTTTAACATTGTTACCAATAAAAGCGCGTTTATGCGTTTCCGTATATATTACGTTGGCCTAATGCAATTTTCGAAAATTTCAGACTGTAGGAAGGTTGCAATAGGTGCATTAAAATGGCTTTGTCGGGAGTAATCCACAGGGGGAGTGTTTGACCGCATAAATCCAGATTAGTAAGGGCCAAAGAAAAGGCATCCGTCCCGTCTGGATTATCACAACATGGCCGCCTTTTGACGCTTATTGCAACCTTCCTATAATGCATTCCTGTATGCCTAACGCTTTTTGGGGTCCATCCTCCATACATGTGAAGGGGGGTCCTGTCCAAGGGTGGTATCCAGGAATTCTTCCACTCAGCAGGGAATAGACTATAGATCCGCTTTACGGCCATCAATTGACGTAAGATCTCCAACGCAAATCACTTGATTACGTATTATATATTTTCTGAAAGAGCTTCAATGATTAAACTATTATTTCAAGACACACTACATATGTTACAGAAAGCTGAATTTCGAAAATTCCTTTCCAAACTTGCTTCTTTTTTTTTGCAAAAAAGTCCCAAAATGGTCCAATTCGGCCCATTTTCCACAAAAAATATCTGTGAAAGCTCTCTCCCGTGTTCCCAGGTCTGATAACGACTTGAGTAGGCGAAAAAAAGTGGGGGTCAAACTAAAAGTTTTTTTGGTAGATTTTCTCTCCGTAAATGAGTCCCAAGGGTTACGCTTAGCCAAGGAGCATAAATCAGGCAGGACGGAATTTACTCGATGACCCCGCGTTCTCAACAGAGAATCAAGCCTTCGTCATAGCGAGATTACGACTCTCACGTAAGTGGGAGCGATGTCACTATTTTGACAGCGAGGCTCTTTCAACATCGCTCCAAGGCACTTTTCCCGTCATATTAACAGTCAACATTCAATTAAAAATCTGAATCATTTGAACGGTGTAGTTACGCTACCAATGTAGGCAACACGATCTTGTTAATATATACTCATGACGATACAGCGTGGTCAGTGTGATTTTTTTAAAAATAACAGCGACTGTGTTAATTATTTGAATGGACTGGTGAACAGTTTTTTGCAATCATTTCATGAACCTTACTAAATACAACGGATGAAGTTAACCAAAAATCTATTCGTCTTAACCCAGAAATTAAAAAATTTTGAGCTGTTTTTCCGTTTATCAATAAACGGCAGGTGAACGTTGAACAAGGGAGACAAACTATTGATTGTAAAGAAATAGTTCACCAGATTCTCATGTTTTTAAACACCGTTATCACTCATATACGTCGGGTAGTCAGTACTATCACCGAGAGAATAATCTGTGCAGCTTAGCACGTCATTTGATGGGAAAAGTTAATGGTGACTGGCCGGAAGATCATACGCAGGATTCATACGCGCCTACTCACCCCTCAAAATTTGGGGGGATGACTACCATTTCCCCTAGAGCCTCTTTACGTAGCAAGGAGTCTCACGGGACTAGAATGCATGACCCCGAACACTGTAGACGAACCCAACCATCGATCTGTATATGCTCGTTTGCAACGCTGACAATGCTAAATAGGATGGTATTATGGATATAAGCTATAAAGAAGGCAAGAAGTAACAGAATCCGGACCGCGGCTATTGCTACGAAACTGTGGAGGACCACCTCAGCAGGGACAACTCAATGCAACTCAGAGTAAAATAGAATGGGGAAAACCAAACTGACCTATTTTGAATATACAAAGGAGGGAATTATCCGATATGACTAACACTTCAATAGTGAATCTTGGGAAATGACATTCTTGTCCCAAATCATAGCGAATTGCCCTCGTTATCCGTTACATGAAGGATGATCCGCAAAAAGCGCTATCCACAAACGGAATATTCTCATGTGCCGGGTATAGTTGTTTCGGCAAATCATAATCCAACTTCTGGTACCCGGTATTCCGAGTTGTTCTCTACCTCCTTTTCCAGATCCGGGTTTACGTATGATACAACTGCTCCCTCTATTGCTGATATCTTACAGCGTATGCATGATCAAGCAAGGGACTTGGATTACTTTAGATAGTTGTTGTCGAGCAATGATGGGTCGGGTAATCAGCCACGTCCGGTTCCACATCTCGTTTCGCTGGTCTCCCTACCTTTGGTTTTCAGTTTTCAGGTCGCATGCTTCACAACAGGAAGTTGATCTGGATCTGGATCTGGAGTTTTAGACTTATAAGGACATACTACTAAAGTCTTTATCAATTCTGTTTCCGGACATGAAGCCGGCTAATCGCCAGTTCCCTCTCGTCTCCCGATGATGTCTGCGGTGCCGACTCCTTTGAAACCTCGTATTCTGTTGCCACGCGGCAGGATCATATTCTGGTTATTCAATCGGCTGTACGCAAGCTTGCACAAAAAAGTTTTGAACTTCCGGTGTCTGATATGACCAAAGAAAGACACCTCGGAAGTTCGTTTGGTGATAAACCTACGCACTCTGAAATAGGGCCTCTCCAACATTTCCGTAGGGGGTCCTTCAGGTCGATCAAGACCGCCCTGGTACAAGTGGATTGAATGACATTGTATCTTATAGGTGCTTACCTTGATTCATATCCCGATCCATCCAGCGTACCGGAAGTACCGTCGATTTCTAGTCGGTTTTCGCCGATTTCAATAATAAGCACTTCCAAAGCATTGCAACCGGTGGCTACGTTTCTGCACAAGCGGAAATCAAATACCATTTTTATCTGGACAATTCAGCACGATACTGCTATCGTTCGACGAATCCTCGTGGCCCTTGCCTATATCCCACACGAGGACAAGTTGGAGTTGTCGCCCGCTCAACAACGGCATTGGCTCGTCCACCGGAAGACCATTGTTGCAAAATCACCGTTCAGATTCCTTTGTTTCTTCGGTGTGCGCATCGAACCGCCCTGCGTTTTGCATCACTAATCGGGCTTCTCACTACCGTTCAAAATGTCACGCCACACGGTCGACTGCAACTTCACCCTTTGATGATTTACCTAAATTAACATTTGGTGCGCAGGTATAAGAACCACTGATTCCTGTCACAGAGCTTTGTCAGACGTCCCTTTCTCTGGTGACTCGACCCGCTCAATGTGATGCCTGCATGGTGTGACCCTCCTTCCGTTTCACCCGTCATGTCACCTCTACTTGGATGCCCCAACTGAGGGATGGCTAGCCCACCTCGACTCCAAGGCATTGTCCGGCTTCTGGACACCTTCGGAGAAGTCCTCTCACAGCAACGAGCTACAGTTCTTGGCCGTTATTCATGCTGTTCGAGCTCGGATATCGGACTTCCGGGGGCAGTCTCTGTTGATCGCCACGGACAGTACAACGGTTCAACAAACTTGACGGGACTCGTTCTCCTCCGTTACTGGTTCAGGCGGAGATGTTCGTAAATCTTCGTTGGCAGAACGATATTCTCGTTCACACCAGGCACATTCCGGGGCAATTGAACGTTCTAGCGGACATGGTTTCTAGGGAGCAAGTGATCCCCTCCGAATGGTAACTGCATCCGGGTGACCTCGCTCAGATCCTTCAGATTTGGGAGACAATACAGATCGATATGTTCGCCACCCGGGTTTGGTTTAAGATAACCAAGATCCGTCCTGTAACATAACCAACCGCAACTTCTCAACCTGCACGTTTGCAAGCGCTCGGTGATTGTCTCGCTCAGGCTGGGTTTTCTGGACCAGTCACGCAGAATGGTTGCAGAAACGAGTTAATCTACTTGCGCTGTCTATCAATCAAGGTGGCTCATCTTTCAGCTGGAAGTGTTTATACGCCATCGCCCTCGAAGATAAGAGGCTTAGTACGTTCGTATTATTAACCTTTCTACTGTAGATGGTTACAGAGTGGTTATTGCCCGTATCATTAACCTTTCTACTGATAACAGTATTTTTTTTATTTTGGGATAACACTATCTAAGAATAGCACAAATTCTATTGCTGAAAATTTGGTCGAGTCCCGTGCAGGATTCGAACCAGCGACCCCAGAGTCAGGCACCTTATCGCCAGCACTGTATGTCGGCGATCTAAACCACTCGGCCAACGCGCCTCCCACAAAAATAGGAGGTAGCAGACCGGTAGTCTTGAAAGCGAACATACAGTACCCCTCTGATGATCGTAATGACACAGCTCCCAAAGCTGAATAGATATATATTTTTATCATTTAGAACTAGAATTTGTGCTATTCTAAGATAGTGTTATCCTAAAATAACGAAAATACTGTTATACGATCACTTTCTAAATGATATCGAGCTATCGTTAGCCTTCAGCAACGGGAGGCCGCCAACCTATTGTATTTTTGCTGTATAGTTATCGCTGAGATATTTCTCTGCTAATCTTATCTGAGTATGTAACTTCCTCGGGTTTCAAGCCATTACCTTCTTGCGTATATGGACAGCTTCGTTCTCATGTTGATCTCCCTTCCCTCTGCCCATGCCTTTTCTTCCTACCATCCTGACGTTGCATTCTACGCAGTTGTGAGATTTACAGCGTAAAAATATAAAACATTTCCAAATAATTTTAACATTTTTAAGCTGAATCTTACCTTCACGAAGCAGTGATGGACCTACCCGACCTCACCGTTTGGGTTCGTTTACAACTTACGACGTAAACGAGAGAAAGTACTGAGCTTTCTGGGATTGGGGCATGGGCAGTGGAGAGAGGAAATGTGGGTGATTCAAATTTCTTTACTTGCTAAGATCTAAGATACTTAGACACAGTTGGCCTTGAAGGTAAATTTTAGCTTAAAAGTGTAAAAAATATTTGTATTTTTTTAAAAATAATAAGTTCCAGTTCAGTTTCAGCATGTTCAGGCAATCTGTTTAAAACAAAGCAAAAAACAGATAAAAGCAAGATATAATAATACAGTATAATTACAAGCGTCTAGTCCGTCATCCATAATTCAGCCGTCGTCCATTGGAGAATATCCGCGTCCATAATCCAAAGACCTATTCCATATTCGGAGTATATTTGAATGATAAACTCAACTGGCGCACTCACATTGATGAAATGTGTAAGAAAATCAGTAGAAATATTGGGGTTATTAACCATATCAAAGAATGTTTAAATAAAAAAACCTCTTTATTCTCTATTACTTCATGATATTCCCTTATATCTTTCCTATTGCAATGTTGTCTGGGGCAACACCTATTCCACACATCTTCTTCCGCTAACGATGCTTCAGAAAAGAGCAATTCGAGTTATAAATTTATCCAATAAATACGAACACACTGCGCCTATTTTTAAGAGTCTGAAAATATTAACCTTGATTGAATTGAATGATTACCTACTTCTTCAGTTTACTCACAAATGTTTCCATCATTCAAATTTAGTGCCTTTACATTTTCGGGATTATTTTGCCAAACTATCTACTGTCCACCGATATAAAACCCGGCAATCTAGTTTGAACCTCTATAGGCCTCTCTACTCTACCGATCTTTCGTTCTATACAGTCAAAATAAAAGGACCCAGGATTTGGAATAAATTGCCCTCCAGTTTGAAAGAATGTATTTCGATTTCTCTCTTCAAATCTAAAATTAAAACTCAAATTTATAATTAGTCACTATACCTACTATTCTGACTGCTAACCCGAAACGCCCGTGAATGAAAATGAAATACAGCAATATTTTCTTTTGTATTCACCCATTGTATTAAACAATATAATTTCGATACCAGGGATAAAACAAGCCCCATGGGGTTTTAATCCCGCCAATGTATATATGATAAATTATTCAGAATGTTATGTTTGTTATTGGTGAAATAAATTTTAATTCAATTCAATTCAATATTCCATATAACAGTATTAGCAACAAATTCAAAAAGGCAATCATGGTATACATAAACATAGGCTTGTTTCCTGCAAGATAGAAGCGGTCACTAGCTTTCAATGATGCCGGCAAGACATCAAATCCGTATCGCTGATGAATATTCTTAATCCATAATATTCGTTGTAAAGTCGTCATCTAAAGAATGATGTATCTCAGTCACGCTTTGATTGTGACTGTTCATATGAGTATCATGAGGATCTTGAAGTACATGGGTTCATACGGCCCCTAGCCCCGGGTTAAGCGGAATTAGACACAAGTTACGAAACGTAGCGCCATAGATCTTGCACGCTACGTTCGTATTTTGCTATCAGCATGCGATATGTATCGCCGAATTTGAGAAACTTTGAGCGGAGGCGTTTGGTGGAATAGCCCTGTTTTACAAATTTCTGTAACAATGTTTTGTGACGTTGATTAAAATCGTCACATTTAACACAGGATCTAGCAAATGCTACTAAGCGAGATATGTATACGCCATATGCAGGTCCCACTGGAATATTACTGTCCAGAAAGGGATAGTTTACGATATCGAAATTGTAATCATCTCTTTTGTCATAAAGTCGACGAGAGAGAATGCCCGCTCATTTTATAGAGATATAGATCTAAATATGATGTGCCTGTAGGGCTGTTTGTAGTTTCCTTCAAATCCAGTGAAGGTGGATATATATCCTTCACTGCGTCATTTATATAGCGATTATCCACAGCGAGAAGATCGTCTATATAGCGTTTGGTGAATGAGAAGGAACGGGCTTTGAATGCATCGGTTTTTGATAGCGCCTGCATATAGTCATATTCATAAGAGAACAGATACAGGTCAGCCAACAGGGGTGCACAATTAGTACCCATTGGAATACCTATATGCTGCTGATATATTGTGTTGCCAAATTTCACATAGATATTTTTAATGAGAAATTCAAGCAACTCTATAAACAAAGAAACATCCCATGAATGATATCTCTTGTATGTAGTAGAGCTAAAGAATGTGTTATGGCTTCCGACATTAATATATCTACGATCAGTTTTCTTGAACACAGATACTATTAATGAACTTAGACGGTCAATTAGGTCCTGATGAGGGATTGTAGTATAGAGAGTCGAGAAATCCCATGTGGATACATGTCTGTACTGTATGTGACCTTTAGCATCAAGTTCTACCGTAAGACATTTTGAGTTTTTCAATATCCACATACATTCAACGCCAGAGTTCTTAGAAATAGTGGCGCAATACCTTTCCCAAAAAGCTTTTACCTCCTGGAGGGCCCTCGTCAATAGGGTTGAAAGAAGCTTGGTGGTGCAGCTTCTAGAATCAGCTATGAATCTAGCTTTGTATGGTGATTTATGCATTTTGGGAGTCCAGTATAGTTTTGGTATGTCGTTATGATTGGTTGGAAGACAAATACCTCTTTCCCTGAGAAACTTTTTGTGATTGTTAAATAAATCTTCCAGAGTAAATGCAGTTTGGGAGTAAGTAGACGTATTTGATGAAGATATGTCTACACTCAATTCTTTAACCAGCACCTGGTAATAGTAATATTTACATATAAATATTATATTATTCGGAGCTTGCATACCTTTCATAGTGTTATCTGGTGTCACAGCCATGGTTATTCACCCGAAGACTGTCCTGTGTGAGTTGCAAATAGTTGCAAAATGGAGACCGCCTTACATTGGGAAGATAAACAACTTCATCCACCGCCGCCATTCGGTAAACATATGCTGGTCACATGTGTCAATACAGGAAGTAGGTCATATAAGTAAAGCTTGACTGACCCGAAATACGTTATACTCCAGGAAATGACTTGGAAATCATTTGGATTCGAAAATGCTGGTAACTTATACGAATTTGAGAACAGAAATGTCTTGATTTTTTGCCAGCCAGCATCATCGAAACCTGTTTACCGCTTCTCTCGTGCAGCAGTAAGCCAGATTATATGTATATATCTCATCAATAACCATAAAAAGTCTACGGAACAATACCAAAATTTTAATCTAATGCAGCGCTATTGTCATCATGGACAGCTCTGAGAGCAAAATGCTTGAAAAAACTTCAGAACAACCACGGTTATGAAAAATTAGATGAAAACCATGGCAGTAAAACCAAAAACAATATCGATAACCATATCAAAGGTCACGGACAAGGACTAACAACAAAAGAAAAGGATTATATTGGCAAGGTTGAATCCCAAACCAGTGGGATATACGGATTGCCTAAAGTACACAAATCTAAACAAATAATCGAAGCCGTTGGTCAGCATTCAGAACAGCGTCACGGCTAACGCATGATCCAGGGACGTTCCAACTATATACGGACATTCAAATTACTCCGGATCCGAGTTTTAATTTGAGGAAAAAACTGGCGCGGCAAGTCCCAAGGGGTTAAGTCCTGAAAGGAAATTGGTTTAAGTTATCTGCGCGAACGGAAAACTTTTTTTCCCAAGTTTTTCAACTGAGACTGGCTCGATTCAATTCGGACAAAACTTGAAACTGAGCGGTAAACTATAAGAGCGTCTTCTGCAATTGTCCAGTAATTTGAGTTGATCGACGATGCATTTTCATGTTTACACTTGAACTAAAAACTACTAAAATCAACTAGAACGTCAGTGAATTTACTGTGTTTCTTCTCGTGCGAATTATCGGCATGACCAGCACGATCAACCTTAAATCTCCATGACGTTGTGGCGTTTTTATAGGACACACTCACTTCCGCTCATTTAAAAACGTCACGCAGTGACGCCATGGCGCACGTCACGCAGTGACGCTAGTCCACGCCGTGGCGAGCCACAAATATTCAATATCTCGTTTATTTCGCATTTTATCGACATAAGTTTTATATAATAAGGTTTGAAATACGATTGCTGATAAGTACTCCTTTAAGAAACTAAATAAACACCAACAAATGTTACCGCAAGAATAAATTTGTCTATTTTCATGTCATGCACATGTCTATACCTGTTTTGTTAGCTTAAACCTGCATATAATGTACTTTCAATAGAATTCGTTCTGATACCCTATTAGGCTAGGTTTATATCCTGTTCATTCTTGCTTTTTACTAGTCAAACTAGTAAAATTGTTAATAATACTGAATAACAAGAATCAGTAAGAGAATTCGACTATAAGAGAAGTTCGCTTTTACCAAAAGATTAACTGGAGAGTCGTAGAAACGTCTATAGTAACCCCCAGTAACCGGCCCTGGTTAGTATTTACGGACTTCGGCTCCTCAGACAGCTTGTCGTAATAGGCGACTAAATGAGATATCTGTTTGAGTGGCTATCATCAGGCCAATATATGTGAGAATACAACATTATATATATAAAGGGTTATATTTGTAACACTCTCAGAAAGTGTTATATTTAACATTTTAGTGCTGTATCAGGAGCAATACCACATTTTACAATGCTGAACTTAACACTTGCAAAGTGTTGTATTCCTCCTGATACAGCACTATAATGTTGGATAGAACACTTTTTTTCAACGTTTTCTGAGAGTGTTACAGATATAACACGTCTTATAATGTTGTCACTCCTCGAACATTTATAATGTTGTATACAACACTTTCATTTTAAGAGTGTAGGAAGCATTTTGTCCTCCACGAGTTCAATTGTATGGACTAGGCTACATTGATGATATCATCATCTTTTCTGATACCTTTGAGGAATATTTACAACGTATGTAACACACGGGTTGGTTTGTTTATTAATGTATATTGCAATAATGCATATATTATATTATTCTGATCAACTGGTTCGAGTCGGACAGGTAGGCATTGCATATAACACCGTCATCAATGTATTGTTCACATTTACACTAGTTGAACGCCCAAATTTGCTGTAACGCAACTCGAAATGATATATATTTAAAGATGTAATCAGCCTCAGAATCGATGGGTATTGTAAACTCTCCTCTGCGCGTTTTTCAGCAGCGAAGTTTGTTGTATCATCATATGTATATTATATATGATGATTGTGGGATTGCCATATACAACGAATGTGAGAATATTTTGTCACAGAAATTTGAAACTAATGGGGTTTGAGTTTGTGTTGTACGCGGAGAGGAAAATGACGTCACTGTAGTGACGTTTGAGTGACGTAGCTACCCTCACGAATCTGAGTGTTGAACAACTGCGGCCATAGGAAAACGTCTTGGATCGTGCTATAAGGTTCGATGAAGTCGCATAGCTTACGTTGATAGAATGCACCAGAAGTGTATACGCTTGTTGACACGGCTGTGGGAAAAATAAACAGCATGTCATGCCGTTTATTTTTAAAAACCAGTTCCTTTTACTCTCGTGAATGGTAGAAACAAGTTTAGTTTTTTGTGACCAAATGTGTTTTATTTTGTCTAACATATGTCACTTTCGCGGAGTTTGAGAGACATCGATTTCAGCCTAGATTTGAAGCTGATTACATCTTTAATACCCACTGGTCTCAACTACTACAGTATAAGTCGAGAACATAGTGCATTCACACACGAATCGAAATCAAATAGGCCTACTTATCATCAGAACAACAAATATCCATTCCACATGTACGTCCTGTACAATATTGATCTCTCTATAATGTAAATAATTCATAGGTTTGGAAAGTTTCTTTTTTGTACACAATACTTTGCTGGTGCCAAGCGACAACCTATATATAAGTCCCTATATCCATACAGGTGAAGTCGACCTCCATTTCAAACCACAAACATGCATGGTCTTGATTCCTGGATATTATGTCTTGAGTAGTCCTCAAATATACAGGTTTCCACCACCCTTTGAATGTTGTGTTTAACTCTAAGGCGCTCGCAGAGTAACGATAAAGAACGTCAGGATAAACCGTACCGGTATATAGCCTACCCTATATATAGAATAAAAAAGAATAGATATGAAATGCATATTCACTTTCTCGTTCGAAATCAAACTTATAAACGCTACCATCTCTTAAAGTTTGGTGTCATACGACAGCTAATTCTCTCTATTTTCGCCTTGCAGCGGAAATTTGGGGAAATTCCATCATTTTATCACATATTCCGCTTGTTCAAAAATCGCATTAAGATACTCTGCTCGATATTTGACCCGACACTACAGCCGTCTGCGCATGACTGTACCGGAAGTCTAGCTCCATGTGATCTCAGATGTCCTCATGTGACATAGCGTGTGGAAAGTTTTCACTGAACAGATCGAAGGTATGAACCCTCGATTTCATATAATAACAAGTCTGGTATGGAGTTGTACATTTGATATTCCACTAGCCCAAGGAATCGCTTTTCTGTCCCAAACGTACCAATACACGAGGCCGACATCTACATCCATCATGTTTTGTTCCTTTCTCTATACGTGGGAATACTATACGTGAGAATTTCTTGTTTGTATTTCCCACGCTATGTCACATGATCACATCTGGATCCATAGCAACGGCCGATGAAGCTAGACTTGCGGTACGGTCATGCGCAGACGGCTGTAGTGTCGGGTCAAATATCAAGCAGAGTATTTTAGTGCGATTTTTAAACAAATCAAGCGGAATATGTGATAAAATGATGAAATTTCCCCAAATTTTCGCTGCAAGGCGAAAAGAGAGAGAATTAGCTGTCGTATGACACCAAACTTTAAGAGATGGTTGCGTTTATAAGTTTGCTTTCGAACGAGAAAGTGAATATGCCTTTCATACCTATTCTTTTTTATTCATAGGGTAGGCTATATACCGGTACGGTTTATCCTGACGTTCTTTATCGTTACTCTGCGAGCGCCTTAGGTTAGGCTTGCCAATGTTTACAATCGGGCCCAACTTCCGGAGTTGCGCGCACAGACTATGTGGCAGAAAACTCTTCGAATGAAGGGAGACAACTCGATTAACCTGCAAATTAACAGGCAATGGCCTAAGACGGCTCACATTTATAGTCGTGATTTAGCGTCATCTATCGTAGGAAATTTATTTCCGCGATACATTGGTCAAAAAACGTATATCATGCATTGTTTATAAAAAATATTTTTATGACAAATTCTCAGTAAATTGACATTATAGCAATCTTCAAACCTGGGCAAACAGGGCAGTGGGCACGGCCTACATTCCGCGAAAATATGACGGGGGATACGCCGGAGATGGTAACCAACACTTGATAACTCTGCCTGTATCTCTTCGATATTTTATTCTGTTTAGTTATTTTTAAACCTGTACAGATACCTGTTTCAAAAATATATCTTTTGCTACACATTTCTTTCACCTCACGACGAGAAGTTTGCCGTAAAAGATGCATGGTGTCGATTCGACGGGAATTTTTTTTTGCGATACACCGACACAAAACGTTTTAATAACTTTCATTGAAAATGCATCCAAAAAATACAAATCTAAATAAATAGTTTTCATTTCGAGTATTATAGGATCATGAAAATATAAACGTTTATGTATATTCTTCGTTCTTCTTGTAATGTATGCAAGAAAAGTTAGCTTGTATTCGCCGCGAATTTTCCGCGATATACCGACATCAGGTTTCAATACTGTTAACTTACTATGAAAACGCATCCATGAAATAAAAATCTAACTGCCTATTTTTCATCTCGAGTATTATAGGATCATGAAAATATAAATATTTTTGCTGTATCTACAGCTGTTTTCTTGTAATAATTATCGAAAAAGATGGTGTCAATTCGCCAAGAATTTTTCCGCGATACCGACACTTGGTATTGATAACTTTACTTGAAAAGGCTTCCGTAAAATAAAAATCTAAATGCATAAATTTCTTGTCTAGTATTATAGGATCATGAAATAAAATATCATTTCTGTTTCTTTAGCAGCTTCCTTGTAATATTAATGGGAAAAGTTGGTGCCGATTTGACACGAATTTTTCGCGATATTCCCGACAGTATAGGTTTTGATAACTTTCCTTTGCAAACGCATCCATAGAAAGAAAACCTAAATACATATTTTCATCTCAGTATTATAGGATTATGAAAATATGAATGCCATGAATTATTTTCATAAATAATATCATTATTTTCAGCTATTTCTTGCGATGTTTACTTGTACACGCGTAACACGATTTGTCGAGATTTTTAACGAAATTCGCCAGGACAGGCTTCCATATAAAAAGCTTAGGTTGGGACCATATATATATCCGGAGGCTAAAATGACACCCAAGACCTTGATTCAAAACGATATTTGATGTATGTCACAGCTTATAAAAAGTGGCATTGCAACACTAGA
Source organism: Hanleya hanleyi (assembly GCA_036873755.1). NCBI lineage: Eukaryota > Metazoa > Mollusca > Polyplacophora > Lepidopleurida > Hanleyidae > Hanleya > Hanleya hanleyi. The sequence continues at coordinate 8,289 of JAVTVY010047098.1, read as the reverse complement.
TTGCTTTTGATCAAATTGGCAAATGAACAGAAAATGACAATTTGGTCAGAACGGATACGAAAGTATTGTTTTGTAAAAACAATTACCATTAGTACAAATTTTATTTCTAAATATATAGTCGCATTACCTTAGCCCCATAAAGAAGATAAGGTATCTTGTAATAATGAAGTTCAAATTCAAACTTAGTTCCGTAGGACATGAAATATGAAAATTAAAATACCCGGTAGGTTAAAACGTATCGGTATATGCCGTACTGAAAGCCTCAGTTTATTCACTGCTAAAATGTTCATTTGCTTATTATTTGTCATGAAAATATTATTATACACAAAAACGAATTTAAGCTTTGTGACAAATGAATCGTATCCATAAATTTCGTTTCAATATATGGCGCTAAACCACGACTATAAATGATAACGGTTTGGGACGACTGCCTATAAATCTGCATGTTAATCGAGTTGTCTCCCTTGAAACTTTCAATGTTTTGCCACAAAGCTGATGCGCGCAGTCTGTTTACAATCAGCGATGACGTCACAGGATTTTCGTCTTACTTTCATTTTCGGTTAGTTTTGTGTTTAATCGTGACAGGACGTGTCAACCTGTAACCATTTCGGTCATCAAATGAGGACGTGTCTGCTTTATCGAAATCGGTGGACTTACAGTATATTTTAAAATAACTACATGTAGTAAGTCGAGACAGTTTTTTATCCATAATTCTGATGTTCTGAAGAAGAAGATTTCAACTGGGATATTGGGGCAAGTTTCATATTACGCGTACCAGTGTCTTGCACTATCACATAGTATCGGTGCTGTACAGAGTTATGAGTGTACCAGAGAAACACGGATTCGTCGGAATGCCTCAAATAAGAAGTCACTATGACACACTTGGCCTATCAAGAGAAGCTACATCTGCGGATATTAAGCTGGCTTATGGCATGTTGGCTCTGAAATGGCACCCGGATAAAAATAACTATGTTGGTGCCGAGGAGAAATTCAAAGAAGTAAGCCAGGCCTATTATGTTTTGAGTGACACGACGAAGAAGAAGAAATATGACGATGCGATGGAATCTTTGCACCTGGAAAATCTTATTGGCGTTAATTCTGGAAAGGTACATGTATCAGAACATCTTTGTCCTAAAACAATGGATGGTGCTTTTAGTACCTTTGCAGAGTTTATGACTGAACGATGGTTGCCCGGTCGGTTTGCTGATGATGACGAGGATTATATTATCGTAGACGTGCCCATGCATGTTGCGCAGGACGGCGGGAATGTGAAGGTTCACGGATCAGGCGGGAAGCAAACCGAGGTCAAGGTCTCTGGATTCCTTAGAAGCAGAATGAAACCGATGTTAAAGAAGACCTACATGTGGGGGAAAGACATCTGGCTGGTATTCAGAGTCCAGTTTCCACCTGTTCATGAAATAATCCAGATATTATCAGGACTGTTAGTTTTGCTCATAATCATGATGTTACTGATTCTCCTCCTGATTATCCTCGTCGGGGAAAATTATCCTACAGGAGCAATGATGATCGAACTGTTGATTGCAATAATGCTCGTTGTTGGCTTGAAAAGTGCTTGGAGAGTGATGAAGATATACTATTCCAGTTACTAAGAACAAAGGGAATGGTGATGAGGTATGCATAGAACAACTTAAACTTGCTGGATTGATGGGCATGATGCAGACACATACGCCGTGTAATGCTCATCTCATCCGAGTTCAGATCTGTGGTTATCATCGATACCACCCTCGGAGAGTGCAAACTTTACTCCCCGAGCTTCGTACCGTACATATAATAATGTATAATAATGTATAATATGAAGAAATATAAAGTTGCAAAATGATGCCTGCACGTTACTGCAAAGTGGCGTTTCTTTGAAATTCATTTCGATTCAAGGATACTTATTTCTGTGTGTGATACGAACAGATGATCTTGGTGTCAGAAATGGGATTCACGTGATAAAGAAAGTTCCGTTGAAAACAACGAGTAGTCGCAATATGAAAAGGCTGCTCTCACATGAAGAAATTTGGTAAATCTCGATTACTTGTAATCCGATATGTGACAATCCGGAACAAATTCAACAAATTGAATCTTAGATAACGGAGAGTCTGCTTCTCACGAATTGAGTGGTTCTTGCATGGTTCGATTATTATTTCTGCGTAAATCCACAGGTCATCTGCATCAACTATTGTAACAAACTTCCTCACATTTATAGTACCGTACAGGACAACATAGATTTCTTTTTTTAGAATCAGTGTCGTTTGCTCAGACATCAGATTTGAAGAGCATCTTTGTTCTCGTATTTTCTGAGAAGCTCGTCATGATATGACGCGGATCATTTTGCATAAGTTATGAGTGCATCCATTCGTTCCATATGTGACATAGCCACACACTAAAACAGAAAAATCAAAACAGTTAATTTGACATGAGTAGGTCAACTATTCCAGGGAGGTAACTCTTGATGCCCTTGATTCCAGGTTATAGTATAGAATGGAAGATTTATAATTGCAGAAATTGAAACAAATGAAAGGCCGCTAACAGTTATCAACGTATATGCTCCGAATTGTGATAAAGAACGCAGAGTGTTCTTTAATGATATCCAAATAAAATTATCATCTGATTTCAACTGCCAAAACATTATTTGGGGCGGGGACTTCAACACGACACTCAACCCATTATTAGACAGAAAATCTTCATCTAACCTTCTCAACAAGAATGCTGTCCTTCGGTCTTCTCTCGAATTGCATGGTATTATTTCGGATTTTGGTCTGATTGATATCTGGAGATTTCTTCATGGCCAAAAAGAATCATACACGTGGCGGAAAAACAATGACACACAGTCAAGAATCGACTTCTGGCTCGTATCGAAGAGTTTACAAAATTTGTCATCAGACTCAGAAATTCTCCCAAGCATTAAATCGGACCACAAAATAGTCACATTAACTTTTAACCGATTGATTACCAAATCCAAACCTAATTTTTGGAAATTCAATAATTCCCTACTTAACGATGCAAATTTTATTGATGAAGTTGAAAAGTTATGCAAGTCTGTTCAGAAAGACCGTGAATCATGGGATCCATGCTTGCGCTGGGACTGGCTAAAATATAAAATTATGAACATAAGTATTGAAATTTCGAAAAGAAAAGCATATCACAAAAGAAAACGAGAAGATGAATTAGTTGTCTCTTTGCATACTATCCAACTGCATGCTGGATGATCCTAACAATAAACAAATGGAAACGAATTACGAGAGCACTAAATCTGAATTAGAAAATATATACGAACAAAAGGCCAACGGCTCTTTCATTAGATCGAAATGTCGCTGGCTTGAACACGGTGAAAAAAGCTCGAAATACTTTTATAACTTGGAGAAAAACAAATACAATAAAAACAGTATAAATCATATCATCAAGAATGATGGATCGGATGTAACAGGAGATGGTGAAATTTTGACAGAACTTGAATCATTTTATTTTAACTTATATCAATCGAAAATACCTACTTCTTCTACACCGCAATTTCAGCAATCGTTTCCTCACGACGTTCCTCAATTATCAGAAGAAAACAAAGAAACTTTAGATGCTCCCATCACAGAGACTGAATGCTATGATGCTCTATTTAGCATGCCAGCGAATCGGTCACCAGGGTGTGATGGACTTAGCGTCGAATTTTTCCAAGCATGTTGGGGGAGCATTAAAGAATTGCTGATGCAGTCTATCCAGTCATCGATGAATTCTGGTTTATTAAGTCTTTCCCAGAGAAGAGGTATAATAACGCTGATAGAAAAACCTGGGAAAAATCTCAAATTTATAGATAATTGGAGACCGATATCTCTACTCAATGTAGATTATAAAATGATTGCTAAAGCTTTAGCCAATCGGATTAAGCTATTTCTAGGAAATTTGATCCACTACACCCAAACAGGATTCTTAAAGGGTCGATTTATTGGAGATAATATTCGTTATATTTTGGATTTGCTAGAAAATGAAAATTATTCGAATAACTGGTTACTCTCATTGGACCTGGAAAAGGCATTTGATTCCGTTGAATGGTCGTATTTGGAATATACTTTAAGCAAGTTTAATGTTGGGCCTGTATTCAGAAAGTATATATTTACTTTGTATAATCAATCCAGTAGCTGTGTAGTCAATAAAAGTAAATCCACGAATTGGTTTAACCTCCACAGAGGAACTAGGCAAGGGTGTCCATTATCTCCATACATTTTTCTCCTATGTGTTGAATTAATTAACAACGAAATCCGCAAGGATAACAGTATAAAAGGAATATATGTGGACAACGAAGAAGTTAAGGGGGTGTTTTATGCCGACGATTCTAATCTAACTCTGAAGGATATCCGCCCAGTTAATAATACAATTGAAAAATACAAATCGTTGGAAGACGTAACAGGACTTCGTCTAAACCTACAAAAGTCTAAGCTGTTCCCATTTGCCAGAAGAAAAAACAAACACATTAAAGTACCTGGCTTGCTCATTTGTCTGAATCCAATAAAAATTCTCGGAATAACAGTTGAACGCAACAGGGCAAACAAAAATTTAGATACAACCATTGGAAAGGTTAAGAAAAAATTCAAAATTTGGTCATCGAGGATTTTAACAATTTTCGGAAGATCTTTGCTTGCCAAGGGAGAGGGCATCTCAAGACTTACATATCTTGCTTCTGTGTTGCCAATTCCAAAACCATATTGTCACCAGATAAACAAAGAAATGTTTCAAACGAAAACTTCTATGTGCTGACATAACTAACGGGGGTCTGAATTGCCGAGATTTCTCGGATCACAACAAAGCTTTAAAACTTGCATGGCTCTCGAGATATTTTACAGAGAAGTTGTCCGCGTGGAAGCTAGGTGCAAATGAAATATTCAGAAATCTAGGGGGGTTTGGCTTTGTATTAAGTTGTAATTACGAAACGTCTAAGCTTAATCAGCATATTCCAGACTTTTACAAAGAAATACTGTCCGCCTGGTCCGAGATAAGAGAGATCGCTGATGTAGATCCATATAATGAAGTGCTGTGGAATAACAGAAATATCTTGTCACGTTCGAAGTCATTATACAGTAAAACGTGGCATCAAGTGGGCATCAACTTTGTCAGGGATATATATGACTCAGGGGGAAGATTACTCTCTTTGTCTGACTTGGAGAAAAAATATTTGTTTTTGTGCAATCCAAAAGATTACTATATGACTGTAAGAGCCGTAATGTCGTATATTGGCTCTAACATCTACCATAGGTATGCCCCAATCGCAGAGATCAATGGTACACCTTTAATAAAAGGGTTTTCCCTGGAAAACACCAAACTAAACTGTAAATTTTGGTACAGTCAACTAAAAGCAAAACAGAAAGTTGAATTCGATTATAGCAAGTGGACAATCGTTGACAAAAGCAATGCGACCAGGGTATGGCATCTTCAACATAGCCTGCCATTAGAAAACAAAATTAAAGAGCTTCAGTACAAATTACTACACAATATCATTCCTTGTAATCGATACCTGTTTCATCGCTTGAAACTTAAGGCAAGTTCCGCATGCGATATTTGTGGCATGGAAGACACAATTGAACATTATTTTATACACTGCCCGCAAAACGATCGGTTTTGGTCAGACGTCAGCAATTTTGTATATTTGTATATAGGTTCTGACATTCGATCTATGACCTCGACAATACTCTATGGCTACTTGGGTAAAATCAAATATAATCAGCTCATAAATTATATTTTGCTGCAAGCAAAGTTTTTCATTTACAAATGTCGAGTAACGAAAAAGACCCCCGTCTATTCGGTTTTCAACAAAATATTGAGAAATAACACATTGGTTCTATCTAAAGTATACAAAGATAACAAAGTAACACTTCACCTGAATGAAATATTCCATTATTGAAAAAGTACTTATTGAAATAGCCCTGGCGTGCCGGGTCCGATGTGACGCCGTTAGAATTGTGCATATTGTCATTCTGTCTCACTCTGGTTCGCACAAAGGGTGCACTCCAGAGATTCTATCATTCGGCATGGAATAGACTATGGGTCCGTTTTTCGGCCACCAGTTGTCGTAAAACCTTCAACCCAAATCACTTATATGTATATATTTTCTGAAAGAGCACGATGAAAATATTATTTTAAGATATACCACTGCTATGTTATAGAAAATTTAAACTCGAACATTCTTCTCCATGCTTGCTTCATTTTTCCTAGAAAACCCCTTAAAAATGTCGAAAAATGGTCAAATTCGGCTCAATTTCCAGAAAATCTGTAAGAGCGATTTTAATTAAACTTCTTACACACGTTCCCTGGTCCGGTCTCAACTTAAAAAGGCAAACAAAAGTGGGTGTCAACCTAACCGTTTTTTGTCAGATTTTCTTCCCGTAATTGAGTCCCGATTTTTAGGCACACCTAAGGGGCATAACTGAGGCAGGACAAACTTTACTCCATGATCCCGATCAGCGTGTAGACGAAGCCAGCCCTCGATTTGTACGTACTCGTTTGCAGCGGTGATAATGCTGAATAGGATGGCATTATAGATATAAGCTATTAAGGAGACAAGAAGAATTATGATGTAGCAGAACAAGGGCAGTCTATCGTATTATGAAATTATGTCTCTCGTTCAGATTTAACATGTTTAATATGCATTTCAATACAAAATTGTTCTTTGAGCATTAATTGACACGGCTTTACTATAAGCTATTCTGGTGCAAAAAACTGGCTGATTATGTAACTCCTCCCTTTTGTGTACTTCGCTTTGATTAACATATAAAGCGTACGATACTTTCTCGCAACATTTTGACAACAATTCAATAACTTTGTTCCGTGTGCGGCAAAGCAGTTTAGCAATATGTAGCAATGTACGCGTTACAAAGTTGCCTAAATCCTAAACAATGTACTGAAAAATAACTATTTTATAAGTCACGCCCAGTAATCTAATGCCCTCCCTTTGTCAAATCTATATGCCAATATTGGAACGCCCATTTCTGTCTAGTCCGCATTGAACACTTGATTGACAGATAGAGTGCGAAACGCTTTCGCAACACGCCAGTTATATTATGTACGCGGTGAGGAGGGGGCGGGGGGAGAGAGTGACGGTGTATTTTATTTACTGTCAAACATTTTTGATCATGTTCATCTCTGAATGCATATTAAACCCATCTCATGTTTGCACATTTTTCAAACCACGCCCTGTCTACTCCATGACCACGTGGACCTGTAAGGACATTTCTATGTAAACAGAGTTCAGACGCTTTCGCAACAGGCCAGTTATAATATGTGCGCGGTGAGAGAGTGACTGTGTATTTTATTTAATGTCAAAAATGATATATATGTGAGCGCGGGGGGCGGGGGGAGAGAGAGTGACGGTGTATTTTATTTACTGTCAAACTGTCATGTTGATCTCTGAATGCATTGATATTAAAACCATCTCATGTTTGCACATTTTTCAAGCCACGCCCTGTCTACTCCATGACCACGTGGATCTGTAAGGGCCTTTCTATGTAAATACGTGGTCACTGATACGGAATAAATGCCCAGTGGTACGTCCAGGGCTTAACTGAAAAAAAAAAAAAAAAAAATAGTATAGGAAGCGGCCATGCACGGCCTTTCACCTCTGAGGTCGTCAAGGCCGCTATAGTTCCGACAGGGGGCGCCACCACGGTGACCTTTGACATCGAATTCCTCCGTGGTGATGCGGTCTGGCGGTGATGCGGTCACTTCCGCGGACAGAAAGTAGTCCCATGGGTTGACTTCCAATGTTAATGTATACGGGGAATGCCTAAAAAGAGTATGGAATAGACGTTTTGGGACCCAGGTGGGTCCCTAGTGGACCGATTGGGTCGAGTGAGGTATCAATGTGAAGCATATGTGAGGGAGCTGGGTGTGGGGTTGGAATATCGTCAGTCTGCGCATGCGCGGTAGACAAAGGGCATGGAAATATACGTGTTGGGGTCTAGGTGGGCCCTTAGTGGACCGATGGGGTCGAGTGAGGTATCAATGTGAAGCATATGTGAGGGGGCATCTGACTGGGTGGATGTGGGGTAGGAATATCGTGATTCTGCGCATGCGCAGTAGACAAAGTGTATGGAAATAGACGTTTTGGGATCTAGGTGAGCCACTAATGAGCCGATGGAGTCGTATGAAGTATCAATGTGAAGCATATGTGTGGGGGCATCCGCTTGGATTAGTGTGTCGGCCGTTGTCAACATTCTGCGCATGCGCAGACAGGGAGTTGTGGGAAAAGTGTATGGAGATAGACGTTTTGGGATCTAGGTGAGTCCCTAGTGGGCCGATGGG
>JAVTVY010047097.1:0-22882 GCA_036873755.1 Hanleya hanleyi | reverse complement strand
TCCATCGGTCCATTAGTGGCTGCCCTAGACCCCAAAACGTCTATTTCCATACCCTTGGTCAACCGCGCATGCGCAGAATCACGATATTTGAACCCCACACCCACCCCATCAGATGCCCCTTCACGAATGCTTCACATTGATACATCATACGACCCAATCGGACCTTGCAGCGTATTTGAAGTCTGGGGACTACTTTTTCTCCGCGGAAGCTTTTTCCGCGACCGCATCACCGCCAGACCGCATTACCGCGGAGGAATACACGCGCCCGATTCACCCATACCGGAAGTGACGTCATACGGGACTGGTGGCGCCCCCTGTCTCTCCTCCAGGTAACCTCCACAAACAAGAGTTATCTCCCTGGAAAACCTTACCCTTCCCGTCTTCTATATACTACTAAGCTGTCCACACTTTGTCGTTCGCAGGAAACCACTGGTTTAGCTCTGTTACATTGCTGAATAAGCGGGTCTCTCTGATATCCAGAAATTTCCTTTTGTGGGAAATCGCCAGTTTGGATAATGAGAACGAGACGATTCGAGTTTTCCTTTCTGTCATGACAGAAAAACAATGTGTTGAAAATGAAATAAATGGCATTAAATGAGACCTGTACACAGTAAAGAAAATACAAGGCAATACCACTGACCAGATCAATATAGGACACCACGTTCTTACAGTGTAACCTAATGACAAAATATCAAACAGGTGTTTGTGACTGAACATCACGTTATTACAGTGTACCTTGTGTAAACATAAATATACAGTGTTGTTTACAAAGTTGATGTTATGTGACCAAAGATCATATTCTTAGAGTGTACGTTATCAAAATGCAAGCATACAGCTGTGTTTACATATAGTCCATGGGCCCAGGCATATATCGGTACCATCAGAGGAAACCAAACTTTAGGGCTACTAAGTTATTGGTAGGGACTATATGATTATTTCAATATGTGATAACCGTTCCAGAAGAACAGCTTAGTGTATATTTTGCATTTTTACCATTTTACCATTCTGAGATATTGACTTTTTTGGGGAAAATCACACAATGGACTACTGACACATCCCATGAAGGTAATATCATTCAATAACAGCTCCGGATATTCAGAATTGTTATCTGCACAGTTACAACAAGCATACTTCCCATCTTGAGGCACATGCTTTAGTTTGGTATTCAAACGGCTGATTTGCACGCTGGATTTTGTGAAATTTTGCGGATTTATTATTATCATTATTTACGGAATGTTGTGTGTCCCATATGAGTGCCACAGTCCTAATGGATCAGCTACCCGTATGTACCTTGTTTGCAGGGAAGCACAAAGGAGGACTATCCAGCTGGTTTCAACAAAGTTGTAGAATTTTTCCTTCCCATACCCCCGAAATGCACATTGCGGCTGAATATATGAAAATTACAATGTAGCTCAAATTTGATATAATCTTTCGCCCCACCAGAAATGTTTCAGGTTGTGCACACTGGAAAGTATATAAATGTATTTTATAATGTCATAAGTGTATTGTATAATAAATACTGGTCCTAGGGGGCCACACCTGCAATAACACTGGTGAAAACCCAGACTCTTACTTGCCCGTTTTGTTTTCTAGGTTATACCTAGTATTCATTGCTTAGTATTTGTGGGTGCAAGTTTCGGTTATTTTAGGTCGAAAATTCTTATTTCTGACCAGCGAAACCCTCATCAGGGAGCCTATACGCATTGACCGTTATGGTCAGATTTTTTATTTTTTCAGTATTTCACTGATGCTTTTACCCCGCCTATAGCATAATTGTGGCTGGCTGGTAAAGTTTTCGGCATGTTTGTTTGTGATCCAGTATTTCTTTAAGATCCCTTTCAGCCATTTCGTGTATGGATTGAAAGTCGTTATGACGCATACGTCGTTTCAGTACAGACTTATTCTGTATGCCCTCGTTCCTCTTGAGGTATTTGTTTCTGTCGGTAATTTCCGAGGTAGAGTATCCTCTCATTTTAAGCTTTTGCTTGAAGTATTCTGACTAGTCTATGTAGTATGCAGTATTATTGCAGTTTCGTATACGTATCTGTCAGTTCTCCCGTAATGTGCTGATTTGCTGTATAGGTATTTGTAGGTTTCAGTTGGCTTTGTTTAGCATTTCACATCAAGTATTGAGTCAGTCGAACATCTTTTCCCCTTGAAAACGGCAACGTCTAGATAATTGACCTCGTGTTCAGATATTTCATACGTGAATTTCAATGGAGTATGTGCGTTATTAGCCATCTCAAAGAAACTCTCAGCTACGGCTTTATTTGCCTGTAGTAGTATGAAGCCATCATCCCGAAAAGTTTGTGTAATATAATCATTTCTTTGTGTGGGAATGTGGCAATTAGCTGATTGATATGCTTATATATCGCTATATCGCACAGTTCCGGGGAAGGGACTGCTCCCCGTGGTGCTTATTCAGTTAGCTTTGTTTAGGATTTCACATCAAGTATTGAGTCAGTCAAATATCTCTTCCCCATGTCTCACCATGTAAGTGTCCTGTCTTTGTCTTGTGCGCTGTCCTCAGTGTTTTATAGGGTGGATGGAGGGTGTCTGGTTCCATGCTGCTTCAAAGATTTCTTCTTTGAAGTAGCAGGACCAAAACTGGGCTGGGTGGTACTTAGTTGGTTCGTCGTGATATAGCTGAAATATTGTTGAAAGCGACGTTAAATTCTATTCACTCACTCACTCACAACTGGGCTGGGTGGTGCTTTGTTCGTCGTGATATAGCTGAAATATTGTTGAAAGCGACGTTAAATTCTATTCACTCACTCACTCACAAAACAACGCACTTTCGAGCATACTATTACCAAAATATTGGCACATAACTTTGGTCAGGAAACCGGTATTTCTCAGAGTAATGAATTATTAGATCAAATTGTTTATGAAAAGAATAACACAATAATGCGATTTAGTTCATTTGTGATACAAGTGAAACCTGCCAATAATATGTCCAATGCCATACGTATTGCAAGCAAGAGGGGAACACTTACATTTATTTGCCATAATTCCCCCTCAAACATAGTGAAATAATGGAATGAAGAAAGCGATATAGGTAATTAGAAATGCAGTATACAACAGGTATACATTAATATTGGCCAAACAAGCCATTTCATTAAAAAAAATTATGACACAGTCTTAAAATAAAACGGAGTTAGCCTCTTATAGTTTCTGGTTTAGCAGACGAAAGTCCCTGGTCTAGCACACGACATATTTTGAAATACAAACTAACAAACCATCAAAAACAAAAACTAAGCACTTAGAAAACATTAAGAAATCAAGAACAAAAACTACGCACTTAAAAAACACTAAGACACATCTACATGTTCAGCTCATGTAACAGAACAACACAAATAATTAACGAGACAAAAAACAAGGTTGTCAAGACAGAAAGGGTCTTCTGATGAATATTAATAAATCTAAAACTATCTGGCTGGAAAGCAAAAAGTTAAGACAAATTATGCCATGATTTGAACCTAGACTGGTGTGCAGATACGTTCGACTTGCTGGGGGTAACATTCACTGCAGATCTCCACCAAATAACGGAAATAAATTATGACAAAAAAATTAGATCATTGGGGAAAAAGAACTGAACAATTCTAGGAAAGATTACAGTGATGAAATCACTAGCAATATCGAAACTAAACCACCTACTATCACCAAACCCACCTTCCACCCTTGTAAAGAAAAAACTTGAGAAATAAGTTCTTTAGGTTCATTTGTGAGACGATCCAAGATTATGATGAAGGAAGTCTGAGAATGATGTAATTAGATAAATTTATTCAGGCTGCAAAAATTGCTTGTTTTCGACGGCTTATTCTGAACTCATCCAAGCACCAAATATTATTTCAGCAGGTAATATATGAATATTCGTTAGATGAATATGGCTCCAGACAACTCAAACAATTAGCCAAACAGACTGAGCTTTTTTTAGAAGTATGTCTTTCCAGCTTGGGCTTCGTTTATACAAGAAACCAAATGAGAAGAACCAGACCAATTTTTATCACAATCACTTTGGCATAACGATAAGTTTACCGGTCGGGTATAAGTATATTTTTTTATCAAATATGGTATGATAAAGGTGTTCGATATGTTAATGACATAGAATGAAAATGGAAAGTTTCTAACGTTTAAACAGTTCCAGGACTCGTATGAGATAAACACAAACTACTTAAGAGTTCCTTGGAGTTGTCAAAGTTGCCAAGAGTTATTTAGGTACATGCATTCATAGAGAAAAACTAAGTTATTTTACCTCTTGAAACCCCATCCTATTTCGCTAGTAGTATATATAACCCTTATTCGGCCCATTTTCCAGGGAGGTAACACTTGATTCCCGTGGAGCTTCCGACAGGGGGCGCCACCAGCTCAAGAGACCAAAAGCTACCTCCAACACAAAAGACTTCCAATGGGGAGGTAACTCTTGATGCACTTTTGTGATTTTTGGCAAATTCCGGGTTAACTTCCCTGATTCGAACATTTGCATATTAAATCTATAAATCGGGAAAATGCCTGTATGGGGTATGGGAGGTGGTCATTTTTACGGGGCGATTTAGACCCGTAGGGACTAATGGTCCTGTCTTAAAGTGAGGAAAAATTGAGCACCGGCTATGTGTCTTGCTAACACAGAAAAAGATTACACGACAAGAAAGAGGTCGGAAACTTCCTTCTTGAGAGTGTCCAGGTTTCTGTGTTTTTAATGTTCGTCTATAGTTTCAGGTCTGATATCTTCAAGTTAAATTTGTATTTATCTAATTTTATGCGTGTATTTGTTAATTTTCCAGTGGCACTACGTTCCTACTCAAAATATGTCGTCTGCTAATCCACAGATTTTGAGAGGCGCATGCTGAGTGATTTTGTGGGGCTAACTCATTCTCATTAGAAAGCGTGTCCGGACAGTAATTTAGTCTTAAATAATACCAGTATAAGTGTAATTCATTTTAGAAAACAATGGGATATTTCACTTTACCTGTATTCATTTACATTTTCATAAAATATGTGTGTTGAGTTACAGTTTGGAATTTTCACCATTTCAGCTTACCCCTCAAGACCCTCACCATTATCTTTTTATGGTAATTTTCTAAAATCCAGTTGTGGTCAAATCATTTACATAATAATTTTCCTGTAATCAGAAATGTTTTCTTTCCATTCTGCTTCTGAAATATTCTTGGAATGTTGCAAGCATTTCCCTGGTCTACACAATAAGAGCTCTACATATTATATGCACCTAGTGTCTTTATGAAGAAAGGTGACAGGGGAGATAACCCCCACTATAATGACAACATATATTCTCCATACAGTAGTTGGTGTTGATTTGTAATGGCAAGTTATATGTAGAAGGATCGTAACTGTTAAGACGAGTTAACATCGTTCCCACAGGCGCGCACAGAAGTTCTTCCTACAGCAATAGAATATAGTGGCTATATTTAGGAAAGCGTTCTGTTTCTGTTTTCCGCCATCTTTTAAGCCAAAAGGTGAACGAATAGCAGACGACCCATTTGCAGTGATTCACGTGAATTAAATCTTCATTTTCTGTCGAACATTTGTCTACAGGATTATCTGTCAATTCAGCCAGCTGTCAATATTTTCTTAACCAGAGATCAAGAGCTTGGTAATTGGTGTCATTCCGGCACTTTGGATCTGTGGGGTTTTCTGACTCAGATTGATCGTCGGATAAGTTGACTCTTGTAGCGAATCCATGCGTGCATATTTGCTTTATGGATGTACGTGTAACTCAGAAACTCTAGCTGTGATAGGTGAATATAGGGTAAGGGGGCGTGGCATTCCCGTCACATTCAGCAACAACAATAAAAATCAAAGTACTTAAAGTACTGATGTCGGGTTTACTTGCATCAGAGGAGTTTATTAGTCCCATATTTGGGAAGAATGGTGGTGTTCGCTTGACATAGGGAATCGTCCTCAAGCTGTTCGGTTTGAAGGGCCAAACTTTCACTTTTATCAAAGGGATATGAAATGGACCATTTTGTACAGCCTTCATGCTGAATTATAAGACCCGAAATAATGAAGGACTGCAGATGCACGAACACGGATTGATGGCTCACTAAAGTTGGTAAGTTGGCTTATTTTCGTATTTTTAGGCACTTTTCGGTGCGGATTTTCTCTTGTTACAAAAATAGGACACCTTTAACCAAAACCACTTTTAGCTATTTTGACAAACAAATAAGTCTAAATATGATTTTGGTTAAAGGTGTCATAATTTTGCAACGAGAATTTTGGAGAGAAAATGTCGACTGTAAATGCACCGAAAAGTGCAAAATACGGCAGGTTTGAACCACTGTAAGTCTGGTTGTGTTTGTCTGTAGGTCTTGATTATTCTTTATCTTTATCTATTCAAATGGTCAATTTGGTGCCTTTTAGACAAAAATTAGCCCCACCAGCTGTGTGTATCAAACACGCATTGAGGACGATTCCCTATCTAAAGTGAAGATCATCTTTGTGATCTTGCATTATATATGAATCATAACTTTTGTTGTAAGGTAGCTTACCAAAGATTGAAAAATGTTCAAAAATATTAAAATTCATATTCGTAATAATAATTCATAAAGTGCCATATAGTTATAGAACAACCTCAAGAATATGTGTGTAAAGTTTGTGTATCCTGTAATTTTTTGTATGGCTCCGTAAAGGACCATCGCCGATATTGGACAGATCCACATTTGTTTGACACACCGTGTACGTTGCTGTCCTCTCACCGTGACGGGACAACCACAGTTATAATCATCCAGTCTCAGCCAATGTTCACTAAATTTGTATTTTCCCGGCATCGGCAAAATTAGCCCAAAGCTAAATTCCAAACCAACGAACAATGGCGACTGCAATTTGACCAGTTCAAATGGCGACTGTTCTGATACGTAAATTAGTACAAATGTCAAGAGCGTGAGCCAATCAGCTGTCGACATTATGACCTCGACCAATACACGTCACAGAATATGAATATTAATTCAGCGGGAAACAGTCACGAGTTTAGTTCAACCAATGGACTACACAAAATATGTAAATGAGCTGTCTGACCTCGTTCCAATCTGGCGAAGGGTCACCAGCAAACACGTTTCACGGCTGTTTGGATTTTTATTCCGCAATAAATTTCGCTGAACTTCTTAGAATAACTTAGCTTTTTCCACTCATTTTCCCGGACTCTGTACATATATTCCTCTGACTTTCCATGTCCTTTCAACGAAATTCCATTACTCTTAGCGCCTGGAATTGCATGGCTTGTGCGAGGCCTGTTGTGAATGCTGTAAGGGGGCATCAAATGAGAACAGTCTCCGGGCAGGAGATCAAAACTACACATGTGCAGAAGAAAAAAGAAAAACTGAAAAGTGATACTAATGTAGGGTTTACCCTTGGTAAACCCGACAAAAATAGACTCCTTAGCCGAGCACAGGCAGCTGCACTAATTATGTAAATTTGGTTGATTTAAGAGAAATAAGTGAATATCATATGTCGTGTCTATATCTGTATATGCCGTGTTGTTGTTGTAACAACAAGGTACATAACGCAAGCCGCCTGAACACTCTCCAAATGTACAATTATACTAATGCACTAGAGATCCTTGTTGAGAGGAATGTGTGAGACTACAAGTATGGCTCTTCGCCATGGGACGGAACATCAAAGTGTTAGCGGAATTATTCCAACAGCCTATTTTACATTTAAATAGCCCCGTTTGAGTGCCTAAGGCTCTAGTTTTTGGATGTTACTATGGGTTGTTTGGTCTTGCTTTCTTCGTCTCGCCACGAAAAACATAATGGGAAGGGTCCCGGAGCTAAGCGGTGAAATTTTTCGAAAAGTTCACCGAACTCTGTATATAGGCCCATATAGCCCCATACTGGCTATCACACCGCTGAACCGGCACGGGTTCGAGCCCAGCTGGTCCATGTGTGAAAGTTTGTCAGTTACTTGCCGAAGGGCGGTGGTTCTCTCCGGGTACTCGGCTTCCTCCACCAACCAAACTGACTGTCACCATATGAGTGAAACAAACTTGAGTGTGACATTAAGCCAAATTCCCTCCCTCCCTCCATACTGGCTATGGGGTATAGGTCCATACTGAGAAAATTTTCGTGGGCTTTACTATGGGTTGTTTGGTCTTGTTTTTCTCGTCTCGTCATGTAGAACACGATGGGAAGGGTCCCGGAGGTAAGCGGTGAAATTGTTAGAAAAGTATCGGGTCGGTCTGTATATAGGTCCATAAAGGCCCATACTGGCTCAGGGGGATAGGTCCATACTGGGTGGACATTTTAAGGTCTAGGTGAACCCCTAGTGGCCCTATAGTGTCGTATGAGTTCTTATTTTGAAGCTCCCACGCACCCAACTGGATTAACGTATCGTCCGTTTTCAATATTCTGCGCATGCACAGTCTGGCCGTAGTATAGAAAGCAGCCATTTTGGGGGTATGTGGGGGAGTGTTTGGGTTAGAGATGGAGCACTATGGGTCCAAATGGGTCGCGGGAGGTGTCCCAAGTGAAGCTTTTGTGGGATAGAGTCAGAATGGCGTGTTTTTTAGTGCAAGTCGCGTCAATCTGCGCAAGCGCAGTTGGATGTAGTAAGTAAAGTGGTCATTTTGGGGGGGGGGGGGCGTGGAGGTGTGTGTGGGGTAAAGATGGTACTAGGCTTCACATTGATACCTCACTCAACTCCATCGGCTCATTAGTGGCCCACCTAGATCCCAAAACGTCTATTTCCATACCCTTTGTCTATTGCGCATGCGCAGAATGACGATATGCCGACCACACATCCAATCAAGGGGATGCCCCCTCACTTAGGCTTCACATGGATACCTCACTCAACTCCATCGGCTCATTAGTGACTCACCTAGATCCCAAAACGTCTATTTCCATACCCTCTGTCTATTGCGCATGCGCAGAATGACGATATTCCGACCCCACATCCACCCAGTGGGATGCCCTCCCCTCACATAGGCTTCACATGGATACCTCACTCGACCCCATCGGTCCATTAGTGGCTGCCCTAGACCCCAAAACGGCTATGTCCATAACCTTGGTCTACCGCGCATGCGCAGAATGACGATATTTCAACCCCACACCCAGTCCACAATATGGCGGCAAGCTTGCAGGTCAGGTAAACATGAGCTCCTGAAGTCTTTCGTTTCTCTCGGCGACTGGAATGTGAAACTCCTATCTTTCTGACCGTGAATGCTGTGTTATGTGAACTGGAAAGGATATGAGGAATCAGAGATGATATTCTACTGTGAATTAGTGTGAAATATTGGATTTACTGCGATCAAGTCCTTGACTGGAAACTGTACATATATTGACCAGGTAGGCCTGCCACTGTTGCACCAAATACTCAAACAAACTGAAAGAACATGTCAGCTTTACCCGGGAAAAAGCCCTCTTGGCAGCTTTCCTCGATTTGTGCTATACGAATGACGTATGCAAACAATAAAGGCCGGACTTCCCCAGTTCTATTATTATACAGAGTTGAGTGTGTCATGTGCTCGTCAGGAACAGGTCCTTCATGTAAGGCTGAGTGGCACACTTCTGTTCGTATTTGCTATTGCTATGTTACTTTTCTACTACATGTATATACGCACATCCATGAATTAAATATCGTACGCATTGATGACAAAAATATTTAGGCCTATCTGTTTCGGGTGATACGTTGTACTGCAAATGGAAGTACAAGTGGTGAAGGAAACAGAACAGCTTTGGGGATTTTCTACTTAAAAAATATTAATTGTAAAATATATTTTTTATTATTATACTCCAGAAATATTTCTTCATGAGTCATTCGGCTATGGATAAAAAAATAAAAATAAAAAAATAAATTGACAAAATTGGGATTCGAACTCAAAATTGACAGCATTGTTCATTCACAACCAAGCGCTCTAAGTTACCACACAGCCAAGAAGCTAAGCATCACCAAACACTGTTACAATGCCAATATAACGCCGTCTTCCAAGTGATCAGAGAAAACAAAACTTATTTTAAATATCATGAAAATATGACACCTTCAACCAAAATGATATTTCAATATATGTTTGTGGTATTTGATAAAATTGAGAACATGAAATTCGATTTGGTTGGAGGTGTCATATTTTGTATATAAAGGGAATTCCATGTGAAAATGTATCCAGAAAATATAAAAACGACCAAGCGCCCATTTTCCAACGTTCATTGACGCCGTTTTACGTCACCATTGGCTGTAAGAGTTTTCAGTGTAAAAGTTCGGTATTTTATATGTATGAAACACAACTTTTCATGCTGACTTGGAGAAATAATTTTTTCGCTTTACAAACGTGACAGCAAGAGGGTTTTTCCCCGGGTAAAGCTGACACGTCCTTTAATTGTTCATAATGGGTGAGAACGGGGAGCCAGTAACGAACTCAATGCTTGTCTCAATTAAAGGCTCGATGGACACGTTGATAGCAAAATTCAATAACTTTGATGAGTCGATCTGTGGTAATGAAATTAGCGTCTTACAAACAAAAGGACGACTTATTACGTGCAGCTCAAACAAGGGAGAACAAGCTACCAAGTGGCGCCAAAATCTATTCACAATTTCACGACGAAATTAGAGAAACGCGAAGGCGTCTGTACGAACTGCGACACGGATACAAAGAAAAAGGCATTGAAACAAAAGTTTCTTTTGACAAATTGCTGTTCAAGGACGGTTCACAATACAGAGAACGCATTAAACTCCCAAGTGCTGGGGATTTGTTTGAAAGGGGAATACATGAAACAACTGACTCCCAAATTACTGCCGGTGAAACCATTAACGACAATGGAAGTCACTTCTTAGCCACGACAGCGCCAGTGAAGACAATTAAGGAAATTAGACAATTCACCGAGCAAATCATGCGCGATCCACGCAAAGGCGAATTATAACACTGTAGTTTACAGATACAAAGACGGGGAGGGCAAATTACACGAAGGATACGATGATGGGCGAAATACTGGTACGGGCAACAGGGTCCTGAAGGCCTTACGAGAAGACGATGTGACGGGAATCGCGACTCTTATATCAGTGTGGGGACCAAACAACTACCTTGGATGGAAGCGTTTCCAACTGGCCGTCAAAGCTGTACAGAGTGCTATTGGAAAGATGCGGCGTGACAACAACCCAACATGAAACAGTCAATAAATAAATATGACATAATCTTCAGATTAATAAATCCATAACACAAACACGTGACCCACTAGAGTACTGAATGAAATCTATGTAGAGATATATTTGAATTAATTATTTAATTCTAAACGGGAAACATTGAATTAAATTTATAAGATAGACCCGGATTTATTACGAATATATTTATATATCCTATTAGTAATACAATATTTTGATGAATTTCTATACAATATATTGTTGTACTGTATCCAATGTGTGAATCAATTGCATGAACCATATACGTTGTGTGTAAAGATACGTATATATATGAAAAAAGTAACAAAGCCGGTGCGTACCACTGGAATATTTCGAATACAATACATGTAAATAAATTTTTAATTTTTGAAATAACGAAGTTTGAATGCAAAATCATTGAAACTAACGAAATTTAAATATACAGATAAAAATAGGAACGTGAATCAAAATTCAATCTATTTGAATGATTAGTGTTATAAGTAGAAAAGTAAAGTTCATGAAAATTGTAAGCAATGTTTTTCCTTTTTCACCAGACCGGTATATATACGAAATATATTCAGTATATCGTTTACAGTACGAAAGTCGACAGAGAAAGGTCCACCTTTATTTGAACACCGATGCCTATTATATTAAGTTGTAAGAAAATATCGCTCTCGGAGATGGTCGATATATACTTAACATATTACTGAAGATATTTGTACATAGCGGTGAGACAAATCAACCATGCTGACTTTTTCCTGTATTTTCCAATATAGTGGTTTACGTGTACATATGTTACCTATGAATTAGTTAAAAAAAGGAGTGTTTAAGTTATAAATATTATATAAACTACTATTATTAATTGAACGCATCCCAGTCGGGAGAGAAAAACTCATGTGAGACTGTTTGTCTTTTTTTTCATTTATTTTTCTTCTTGTGTGTGATTAAGAGGATGATTATAGTATGTGTGTGTTATAGTGTGCTAGGAATAGGTCTTGTTTTGCGTGACTCATATATGCATCATTCAAATGGTATTTACAGAATTGTTAACAATTTTACTTCATTTAGTTCTCAACCTCTATATGTCAGACAGCATATATCAACCTTATATGTGATACCCATTATCAACTTCATCCCGATAAGTTTTTGTTTCCATGAACTGCTACTATGACTGAGACTTTCAATATTGTTTCAATAAATACGCAAGGGTTACATGTAGCTGATCCAAAAAAAAACAGAAAAGATGTGTTTCACTACTTTAAAAAGAAAAACTTTTCTATAATCTGTCTACAAGATACTCACACGGACCCTAAAAATAAAGACGTTATACGTAGTGAGTGGGGGAATGATGCCTGGGTGAGCCCTTTCTCGTCAAATTCACGTGGGGTAATCATCTTATTAAATAAAAACTTTGATTATAAAGTCATAAACGTTCATACTGACCCCCAAGGAAATTACATAATTATCAATGTGGAAATTCATTACGTTCCAGTAACATTAGTAAGTATTTATGCTCCAAACACTGACAAACCCTCCTTTTTTAACAAAGTCAAACAAAAAATCGTAGAAATACAAAATTCATCTGTGATAATCTGTGGTGACTGGAATTTAGTCCTGAATCCAGAAATAGACACCGATAATTATAAGCATATAAATCACCCAAACGCCCGGGAATCCGTCCTAGATCTAACGAAGAAAAAGATTACGTTGATGTGTAGAGAGTATTGCATGAAAACACCAGACGCTATACATGGAGAAGAAGAAATCCCAGAAAGCAGGCTAGATTAGACTTTTTTCTAACAAGTAATGACATTTTCAATATTACAACTGAGGCAGCTATAATACCAGGCTATAAGAGTGATCATTCGGCGGTTACCTTAAAGTGCAAATTTATTAATTCACAAAGAGATAGGGGCTACTGGAAATTCAATTGTTCACTATTAAATGAAATGGAGTATCTAAATCTTGTTAAATCTATAATATGTGAAACAGTAGAAGAATATGCAGTCATACCTTATTCGAGAGAGAAACTGCAAAATATTTCAAAATCAGAGGTACAGCTGTGTATAGATGATCAGTTGTTCTTAGAAACCTTACTGATGAAGATAAGAGGCGAAACAATCAAATTTTCTTCAACCAAAAAGAAAGTTGATACAAAGAGAGAGAAAAACTTGAAGAGGAAATACAATGCAACTTTATAACAATTGCAGAAAACAAACTTGATCAACTGAGAGACAATAAATTGGAATTAGAAAAATTAAGAAAGAAAATGGTCGAAGGTCTGATCAAAAGAACGAAACTAAAATGGATAGAAGATGGGGAAAAACCCACAAAGTTTTTTCTAGGACTAGAAAAAGAAATTATACGAATAAATTAATATCAAAATTAACTACAACAAAAGGGGACGATATATACAATACTAAGGATATTTTGCAAGAGCAAAAATTATTTTATGAACACTTGTATTCAAATTCAAATGAAACACTAGAAAATACCAATTTATTTTTAGACAATTTAGAACTGAATCACTTAACAAAAACTGAAGCCGATACCTTAGAAGGACACATCACCTATAGAGAATTAACGGACACTTTAAGAAATATGAAGAATGATAAAAGCCCGTGACTGGACGGATTCACGGTAGAATTTTACAAAGTTTTTTGGAAAGACATAGGATATTTTGTTTTACGTTCTGCCAATGCTGGTTTCGAGCGTGGGGAATTTTCTTTAGTTCAGAGACAGGGGGTGATAACTTGCCTTCCTAAGCCAAATAAACCACGAAATTTTATACAAAACTGGCGTACCATCACCTAACTGAATGTTAGTTACAAATTGATATCAGGATGTATCTCAAATAGAATCAAATCGGCGATAGATAAACTTGTGAATGAAGATCAGAAGGGGTTCATCTCAGGCAGATATATTGGAGAAAACATTTGGCTCATCTACGATATCATGTTCGAAACAACAGAAAAAGAAATACCCGGTTTGCTTTTGTCAAGACTTTGAAAAGGCCTTCGACTCGGTATCGTGGGACTTTCTTGATAACGTGATAAAATCATTCAATTTTGGGAAAACATTGCAAAAATGGATAAAATTGTGTCATACAAGTTTAAAAACATGTATCATACAGAATGGAAACATTTCTTCCTTCTTTGATATGAACCGTGGATGCAGACAGGGAGACCCGATTTCACCATATCTTTTTCTACTTTGCGCAGAAGTCCTTGGCACAATGATTAGAAAAAATGAGAATATTAAAGGCATTACAATTGGACATACTGAATTCAAAATTAGTCAATATGCTGACGATACACAGCTAACCCTTGATGGTTCAGAAGAATCTTTGACAGCAGCAATTAACTGTTTAAATATGTTCTATAAATTATCCGGACTTAAACTAAATGTAGACAAAACGAAAGCAGTATGGATAGGTTCAATGTGGGGATCGAATATTAAACTATGTCGGGGTGTCAAACTTGATTGGGTAAATGATTTCTGTGTATTAGGCATGAACTTTTCCACAACAGATTTCCATAATATTTGGAAAATTAATTATATTTCAAAGATAAATGACCTGAAAAAAGAACTCCATAGATGGAAACTACGAAATTTGACCCATCTAGGTAGAATAACGGTGATAAAATCTCTTGCTTTGTCGAAACTTATACATCTCTTCCTTGCCCTGCCAAACCCACCGGATGATATTATACAAAATTTAAACTCTATACTATACAAATTTATATGGGATGGAAAGCCTGATAAAATCAAGAGGATACAAATTACTCAAGACTACAAATACGGCGGTCTACGAATGGTTAATCTTGTGTCATTTATTCGGTCCCTAAAAGTATCGTGGATCCGGAGATTAATCTTTGATAACCGGAAATGGCAAAATCTTCTAGATAGCAATATACATATGTATGTGTGTACTCTGGGTGCAAACTGGTTAAAAAGCAACTTGAACAGCATAACGAACCCCTTTTGGAAAGATACCTTTCTGTCATGGTACGAGTTACAACGAAAATTAAAGGTCACATCGTCAAACGATTTATTCAATGAACCTTTATGGTTCAACCTAAATTTTAAACACTCATCTTATTTTGTGAAGAACTGGTATGACAAACATGTTCGATATCTAAGAGATTTGATAGATACAAATGGAAACTTTATTAACTTCACTGATATGAAATCAAAATATGATATAAAAGGAACATTTCTAGATTATACAAAATTATTAAGAAGTATACCTAATGAATGGAAAAATAAAATAAGGACAGATTTCTCAGGTATACAAAAAACAAGTCCGGTGCTTAGCTCCCACCTTCAACTTTTGACAGCGCAGAGGAAGGGATGTAGAAAGTTCTATGATATTCTTAATTATGAACATAACTTGAAAGCAAGTGCTGAAGAGAAATATGAAGATATTTTAAATCTCGAGTCCCAGATCAACTGGGAAGTTATACACAAAACCCCCTTTGAGTGTACAGTCTATACGAAACTAAGAGATAAACAGTTCAGAATATTACAACGGATACTGGTGACAAATTCTTTTTTATATACAATCTCTATCAAAGACAACGATAATTGTGAATATTGCTTAAGTGCAGCAGAAACTATCGAGCATATATTTATTTCGTGTTCAAAAGTTAAAAAATTCTGGGGAGATTTAGAAGAATGGCTAAAGCTATTGGGTCTACATGGGGAAATCAACAAAGAAAAAATCATAATAGGTTGGGGGAAAGAACAATGTGCTATCAACACGTTGATGCTTTTGACAAAAAGATATATTTACACAAATAAATTCTCAAAAATGGAACTCAATTTCAAATCGCTCCTAAACATATTTATAGACCAATTCTCCAATGAAAAATACATAGCACAAAAAGAATTAAGGATGGATAAATTCAACAAAAAATGGGCTCTATTTCATACTATATACTCCATCGGCTCATTAGTGGCTCACCTAGATCCCAAAACGTCTATTTCCATACCCTTTGTCTATTGCGCATGCGCAGAATGACGATATTCCGACCCCACATCCACCCAGTGGGATGCCCCCTCACATAGGCTTCACATGGATACCTCACTCGACCCCATCGGTCCATTAGTGGCTGCCCTAGACCCCAAAACGGCTATGTCCATAAACTTGGTCTACCGCGCATGCGCAGAATGACGATATTTCAACCCCACACCCAGTCCATCAGATGCGCCTTCACGAATGCTTCACATTGATACTTCACTCAACTCCATCGACCCACTAGTGGCCCACCTAGACCCCAAAACGTCTATTTCCATACCCTTGGTCCACCGCGCATGCGCAGAATCACGATATTTCAACCCCACACCCAGCCCATCAGATGCCCCTTCACGAATGCTTCACGTTGATACATCATACGACCCAATCGGACCGTACAGCGTATTTGAAATCAGGGGACTACTTTTTCTCCGCGGAAGTATTTTTCCGCGACCGCATCACCGCCAGACCGCATTACCGCGGAGGAATACACACGCCCGATTCACCCATACCGGAAGTGACGTCATACGGGACTGGTGGCGCCCCCTGTCTCTCCTCCACGTAGCCTCCACAAACAAGAGTTATCTCCCTGGAAAACCTTACCCTTCCCGTCTTCTATAGCTTATACTACTCAGCTTATCCAGGCCAGTTCTTTGCTGACCCAGTTTTAAATGCATTCGATGATGGTCACCCAGATCTGAATGAACTTCCAACATCCAAACATACATGCTGGCCTTCACCTTGAGAATGAGCTGAGCTGCACAGGTTTTACAGGTTGGGACCAATCGTCACAGTTCGGCATATCAATATCTGATAATACCACGATCTGTTGCACTTTTAATGATAAACTGATAGTTGGAATATGACACTAATATCTATTCGCATCTCCGAAAAAACATTGGCGAGTTTACATTCAGTTTTTTGCATAAATTAATTTATTTCGAAAAATACCTCAAACGCGCATGTTTTGCTACTTTCCCGGTGTATTTTCTTTGAAAACTTGCTACCAATAATTAATCAGTAACCTGAAAAGATGCGTCAAATAATAAAACTTCATTTCAGGAACTTCATTTCGGAACTTCATTTCGTTAAATTAAAAATCTCACAGTTCGGCAGAAAAAATGATTTTGTGAATAACTTCTACAAAACAATTTTGCCGATGATGAAATTCTTAAACGCATAGTTTGGTCAGTAGGTGCAAGCATTCCATGTGAGAAAATGGAAATAGAAATAGCACTTTTACCAGAATCCACGCAGTCGCTTTTTAGCTAAAAGTGAATTTTCAAGAAATGTTTTGATATTATAGAATTCTAACTATCTCAGGTTTTGTAGCGGCATTATACGGATATTTTTTTCGTCAAAAAGATTCATTTCACTATCGGAATCCTGAAATATACGTTAAAAAACGCTTGTATGGGAAGGTATGGGTTGACCCTAGCCTGTTTTAACAGGAAATATAGTCGGCCGGCCAAGGACCTCAAAAATGCTTTTAAAAACTTTCGATGGCATTTTTTTGTTACAAATGATGCTAAATTAGTTCTTTGAGCCGTAGGGATCAAGGTAGGAGTGGATACCACCCTGATTTTGGTCAATTAAGGTCATTTTGGGGCCATGCTTTGGGTCAAATAAGGTCAAAAATGTGTAAAAACCGGTTATAAATTAATATCTACCGCATTGTTTGTTACCAATGAGTATCCACGCTGAATTAGTTTTAAGTAGAGTAGAGTGTCAGGTAGTCATAGATAACACGTTTATTATAAGAATTAAGGTCATTTTAGGGTCACTTTTGGGTCAAATGAGATTAAAAATTTGTGAAAATCGGTCATATGCACAGTACTAAGCGTTACGATTGGGTAATCAAGTTGAATCAGTTGAATGTAGTGTAGGGTTGGATGTAGTCATCGATAATACGCTAATTATTAGAATTAAGGTCATTTTAGGGTCACTTTTGGGTCAAATGAGGTCAAAAATTGGTGAAAATCGGTTATAAATTAATATTCTGCACAGTACTAATTGTTACGAAGGAGTATCCAAACTGAATTAGTAGTATGTAGTGTAAGGTTTAAATTAGTAATAGATAACACGTTAATTATTCAAATTGAGATCATTTTAGGGTAACTTTTTGGTAAATACGGTAAAAAATGGGTCCAAATCGGTTATAAATTAATATCCACAATACCAGTATGCACACGTTATACAATATATGCTCAGGGACATCTGTATATACATGTATACACACGTTATACAATATAATATATGACCAGTGACATCTGTATATATATGTATACACATGTTATACAATATAATATATGACCAGTGACATCTACATATATATGTATACACACGTTATACAATATAATATATGACCAGTGACATCTACATATATATGTATACACATGTTATACAATATAATATATGACCAGTGACATCTACATATATATGTATACACATGTTATGCAATATAATATATGATCAGTGACATCTGTATATACATGTATACACACGTTATCATGGTTATGCAATTTAATATATCCTCGATGACATCTATAAATACATGTATATACACATTATGCAATACAAGG
This sequence comes from Hanleya hanleyi, assembly GCA_036873755.1. Classification (NCBI taxonomy): domain Eukaryota; kingdom Metazoa; phylum Mollusca; class Polyplacophora; order Lepidopleurida; family Hanleyidae; genus Hanleya; species Hanleya hanleyi. The sequence goes on along the minus strand of JAVTVY010047097.1, from coordinate 4,183 downwards.
GTGAGTAAGTGAATAGAATTTGATGTCGCCTTCGACAATATCTCAGCTATATCGTGACGAACAAACTAAGCACCATCCTGCCAAGTTGCCTCCATGCTACTTGCTAATTCAAAGATCAAAATCAAAAATTAGATCGCATGGAAAAAGCTGACGTGATAGCTAAAGTGGACGAACCGATACCATGGGTTAATTCCATGGTGGTAGTCAACAAACCGAATGGCCAGATCCGTATATGCCTAGATCCGCGGAATTTAAACAAGAGCATTAGAAGAGAACATCACCCAATGCCAACGCTAGAAGATGTCACCAGTACGCTTGCTGGACAGAAACTATTCACTGTGCTAGATGCCAAATCTGCATTTTGGCAAGTTCCACTCACTACCGAGTCATCGTTTCTCACATGTTTCAATTCTCCTCATGGCCGGTACCGTTTTCTGAGAATGCCGTATGGAATATGCTCAGCACAAGAGGTGTTCCAAAAACGTATGGAAGAGGCATTCGAGGGTATCCCTGGAGTACACGTCTTGGTGGATGATTTACTTTTGACGGGAGAAGACCGATCTCAGCACGATTCGCGTCTACGCTCAGTTCTTGAACGGGCAAGAACTGCAAATATCAAGCTGAATCCAGACAAAATTCAGTTAAGAAATAATCCGGCAAAATTCTACGGAGAAATCCTCACAGAAAATGGGCACAAGCCTGATCCGTCAAAGGTAGAAGCGGTGCTAGCCATGACCCCCACCTCAGGACAGAAAACAATTAGAATGTTATTTGGGTATGTTTACATACTTGGCACAGTATGCACCTAACCTGTCACAGAAACAGCCAATCTCCGCGAGTTACTAAAAAAGGAGAACGAGTGGTGCTGGGGACCACAGTATGATGAAGCATTCGAGGAAATCAAGGAAACGATTACCTGTGAACCTGGACCCATCCTCCAGTATTATGATGTCACAAAGCCTGTTGTACTTCAGGTAGATGCTTCACAGTCCGATCTCGGAGCAGCCCTCTTACAGGGAGGGAAGCCAGTCGCATTCGCTTCCAAAGCGCTTACAGAAACGCAGGAAAACTACTCGCAACTGGAGAAAGAGTGTCTCTCGATTTGCCTCGGAACAGAAAAGTTCCACCAATATCTTTTTAAGCGACAAGTTAAAGTTCATAACGACCATAAGCCGCTATAGTCCATTATGCGGAAACCACTAAACGCCGTTCCTCTTCGACTTCAGCGTATGCAAATTCGCCTACAGAGATACAACTTTACGCTTGTCTACAAGCCGGGGAAAGAAATCCCAGTTGCAGACACGTTGTCACGAAACTATCAGAAGACAACTGATGACGACGACATGGAGATTGACAAGCATCTCGAGGCAGTGATCAACTGCATGCCAGTGACATGTACAAAACTTAAACTTATTGCTTCGGAAACACAGAAAGACAGCACTCTCTGCACTGTACAGCAGATCACACTCAGTGGTTGGCCTGAAAAACAGAATGACTTACCTGATTGTGCGAAAGAGTTTTGGAACTTTCGGGATGAACTGTCTAGCATAGATGGTGTTCTCTACAAAGGTCAGAAAATAGTCATTCCAACAACTCTAAGACAAGAGATGCTGGATTGCGTACATGTCGGACATATGGGCATTGAGAAACTCCGCGACTCTATAAATTATCATATTGGGTTCATTTTGTGCAGGTGTGACGAAAATGCCCATGACCTGGAGAATGTTATTTTCGTTCTAATGCTGACAGTGTAAATAGCATTGTGAATGGACCGATAATGGTGGATATTCGACTTACCTGTATCAACTGTGCGCTGAAACTTTCAGCGAGGGACGTGTAAATGTCCGTGACACGCATCTTGCATCGAAACCGGGCGAGAGAAGTCGAACTCTGTTGATCTGACACGAAATCCAACACCGCCGGAGTCTATACTTTCGTTTTATGGGGGCTGCCATGTTTGGGCGCGCAAAGGATTATGGGAGCCAGAGCCTATATAAGACGCGGAGAAATGGACGTTCGGCAATCTGTCCCAGACGATCGGCGGGTGCACATCGTGCGGAAGAGCACAGAGACAGGATCGCCGCAAATGTGCCGAAAGCGCCGAAAGTGCCGAAAGTGCCGAATTGACTGCCGAAACAGCGCCGAACCATCTGCCGAAGGGTTGGAAAGCCGAGAGCTAAGCCATAGCTTGGGGATAATAGATACTAACACGCACAGTATCTGATGACGAGACGAACCGCCAGACGGGGATAAGATACTAACACGCACAGTATCTGAAGACGAGATGTCCATCAACGGGGAATACAGAGCACCAACTATCCCACATTGCAGCCCATCAGACAAATACCATGTTACATGATTACATATACTCACACACAGACACCAGATCGTCGGCCTTAGGGACGGAATAGATCTAATCACAATCATCTACACTAGTTATTCACAGGCCTCGACTAGGGATAACTGATAACACAAGCTTACATCCATTGTACATATTTACACTGCCGCAGGGCTCGAATTATGCTTTGCCGCAAGTCTTTGAATTCTATTACAAATCATTGATATTAATTGACATTACACTGTAAGGTAATAATATACCCCCCGAGACCAGGGCATTATTACCACATATATATGCAGACAATCTGAGCCTATTAACTCGTCCTTGGATCAACGCCGTGAGGGCCGAAGTCGGGTCGCCGAATTCGGGCCGAGCCGAAGACGAGAGGTCTGCCGAGCCGAAGACGGGTCGCCGAATTCGGGCCGAGCCGAAGACGTGAAGTTTGCCGAGCCGAAGACGGGTCGCCGAAATCGGGCCGAGCCGAAGACGAGAAGTTTGCCGAGCCGAAGACGGGTCGCAGAAATCGGGCCGAGCCGAAGACGTGAAGTCTGCCGAGCCGATGTTCGGGTCGCCGAATTCGGGCCGCCGATAACAGAGAAGTGCCGAGCCGAAAGGGGTCGGGCCGAATTCGGCGCCGAAGACGTGAGGTCTGCCGAGCCGAAAGGGGCTGCCGCCGAAGACGCTGTGGTGTGCTGTACGGACCGACGCCGCCGAAGGGCTACTGCTAGGAGAGGCAGTGATACGGAGAGGATTCCAGAGACGATTAATAACGCTTAGATGAACTGGGCCGTGTAACCTTAGACACGGTAGATGTTCCATACAGTCCGGGGCTACGCCTACGACCGGAGAGGAACCAGAGACGCCGTACCATACCACGATGAGAGCCAGTCTGGACGAGACTGGGCCGTGACGCGTCATAGATAGGGTCTCTTGTAAATACTGTATATTATTAGTCTTTCTCTTTAAGATAAAGATAACACTTAACGATAACTACCTCTAGAGTAGGGATCTTTATTACAGGTATTGTGCGCGTACAGAGCTGTGTACATTGCAGAATACAATATTATTACTTTATTATTGCCTTGGTTGTTTCTACAGGTTCCTCCCATCCTACCTCCTCGATCCAGACAAGGTGACAGGTTGAATCGGACCTTCCTCGTTGGCCAATTCCAGTCATACGAGACTGCGTTCACATCAGCCTGACAATTTGTCACAGGGGCCTGAGACCAGGCCACCTCAAGTCTCGTGTACACCGCAAAGATAGACGTTTTCTGACCGCTCGAACGTCACAACTGGTGGCAGCGGTGGGATGGCCAACACCGGGAAACCGATGGAGAAGGGACCACGCTGGAAAGAAACAAGAAAACCAAGCATGGCGACTATTGGAGATGTCGCCGCCGAACTACGTCCAGCGGATAGCGACTCGCAGTCAGGCAGGACGAGAAGCCGGCGGCAACTGCCCATAACCCCGAGGGACCGAGAAGAGTCACGACAAGGAGTGGAGACCGGACGATCATCGTTTGAAGCGCCGAAGAGAGTGGATTTGCTGGACCTGTCCACAGTGGACCTAAACGCAGTGCTATCGGCTCCCCCAGCTGACCTGTCGCCGATACCTTCGGGGCAGACTTTACCCGACATGAATGGAAGTTATCGAGCCCCAAAAGACTCTGGTTCTGATAACCACGGTCTCGGGGGCCGATACGAACACCGTGACGACGATTCGACAGTACAGATGATGGAAGAGATTGCCGAGCTACGACAAACCATCGGGTCTATGGCCAGGACGTTCCAGTCGAGTGTATCGATGCTAACGAGCCAGATGTCCAAAATCACCGACGGCCAGAT